>CALNXI010002109.1:37306-59467 GCA_942486025.1 Porites evermanni
GCTGGGTCGAGTAAAATGGCGAAAATCAAGATGGCGGCTGTTTATCAAGTGTGATCTTGTAGGCAGGTACGCTTCTTCTAACTCTTTTCTCCGTGAAAGTAAATTTGGTTGATTAGTTAGGGTAGTCCGCATGGTAGTCCGCGGACTAGTCCGTAGAGTAGTCCGCGGAGTAGTCCGTAGAGTAGTCCGCGGACTGGGGTCAGTGGGTAGTCCGCGGAGTGGGGGTCAGTTTTTTCAACTCTCCCCATCAAAGGTGACCTCAAAGTTGTAAAGTATTTGACTTTACCAAGCCCGAAAAAAGAAAAGAAAAGAGATCATATATTTGGCCTCATCTTTGACGCACTTCAAATCCAAAACCATATATCATTTCATCTTAGTCGAGGATCAAAAGCGCAGCAAATTCCATTTTTGTACCATAAAAAAGGAATTTTTTAACTGCCCTACCGAAAAATCCCTAAGTCGTAAGTTAATGTTATGACGAGAGAAATAAAGCGCGCGTGCAAACCCGTACCGAGCCGGCTGTCTTTTTTGTCAGACTCAATAATTTTACATTGTTCGAAATGTAATGTTGGCCAAGAATAGTACTTTTTCAACCCAACCATCGTTCTCTTTATCTTCGATATTGCAAACTTGTTAGCCTATTTAGTGTACCCATAGTTATGTAGTTAAAGTTCTGCATGTTAACCACAGCAAAAATTAAAAATCGCTTGCAACATAATTATGATGAAATAAAAGAAAGGCACCGGTAAAATACCGCTGATCAACTTGAAATGGTTTGCAATCTCCCGGAAGTCTTCCAAGCATGGCAAGATCGTCTTCCTTTGCCTCTTCGTTAAAATGTCTTTTAAAAGTTGAAAAAAAAGATAAATAATCAGTCAATCTCTTTATCAAACAATTATACCTAAGAAAATAAAATAAACCCTTTCACCCCAAGAAGTTTCCAAAGTCAAGATTAGACAAAGACATTTCAATTTTTTAATGTATTTTATATGACCACACTACATGATTTCGTCCACAGTTTCAAAAGACAGAACTACCTTGGGAGACTTCACGATTCACCCTGATAATGAAAGACATAAAAAGTATATCAGAAGACGCACCCAAAATCACTTGCGCTGCCCGGTTATTGCAAAGGGATAGAAAACGATTTTTATAGGCTTCTCGGGCAGACGAGGCCTCTCTGCTTGCGTGTCTCCTCGTGCGTTCCGTTCTTTCTTCAATCTATATTACTCGCTATTGCTACGCAGCCAAAAACTATAGCCAAACCCTTGCTTCTTTTATTTCCGAGAAGTTTACCTCCACAATTATTGAAAAAAAAAAAAAAAAAGAGTACCCTTAATTAGCCTGTTCATTGCTTTAAACTACTGTTCTCGAACTTTCGTTTAAGATTCTCTCACATTATCTTAACAACTATCAAGAACCACATTTAAGATATCAAAAACTGTCGGGACAATAGATCACATTTAAAAATAAGTAGGGCTCTTTTGTTTAAGTCTTAACCCTCTGGCGTACCGTTAAAGTCATACCCCCACCGTTGTACAAGTTCTGGATATGTTTAAATATTTTGAAAAGATTTTTCCTTAAGTGGAAAGCCTTTCATCCTCTCCACAATATGTTGATCTATACTTTATGGGTGTTGGCGCTGCTTGTCATCATCGTGGCCGCTATTTTGAATATCCAGAATTAGAAATCGGGTAAAAACGGAGAAATGTTTTGGCATTTTTTTTTGTGCTTGACATGTGAATTAACACACAAATAAGTACTTTGCTTTATTTTATCCACAGGCTTCGCTTTGATCGTTGAAGCAGGGTGAAAAAACATGCATTTTCACTCAAAAATGGCTTGACCACCTACTACTCATGACGTCATATCTCGCAACCATAGTCACTGGTCATCACCAAACTTGTCTTAAAACTCCGTGCGAAGGATAAACGAACTGATACTAAAATCGTCAGGGGCTGAGGTTTGATCGTCTAAGAATAAAACTCAGAAAAAGCTCGAAGGGGTTAGGGGATGTGAAATCCACCACCCCTCCCTACGTCCGAGGGTTACAAATCAGGCCCTGTATAATGAAATTGCTCCCGGTCATAATGAAGGGCCGATTCGCTAGGTGAGTTCGGCTGCTCGGCAGTGAAGTAAAACGACCTTATAATCCAAGTGGGCTGACGGTTGGGCAGCACCACCAACGAGCCACATTGCCACTGAGCCTCAAAAACATATAGCATTCTTATTTTTAAGACTATGATATTTAAGAGCCGTCTAGACGTCGGGCCACTAAAATAATAACCTTTCCCGACATTTATAGCGTTTACCAGCCGATTAGCCACCGACTCATTAAAATACATGCCTTGACTTGCTGCTTCACTTCAGGGGTATAGACCCACCAAGCCAGTTTTGTTAAAGTTCTTAATTAAAATATGGCCTCTATATTCTGTACTTGCTGCCGGTGACAACAACAAAATACAATGCCAATTAAATATTAATAAAACTAGTTAAAATTCTTTATTACCCCAGCTGTAATTCATGCACTCGATATCTTCTAGTGGTTCCAACGCTATCAACGTTTTCTCCGGAGAAAATGGACAATGTTGATCGAAGGAAGCTTCGATTCCACTTCTCATTCTTAGCGAAATCAAATTGTCAAGATCGCCTTTGGAGTCTTGAATTTCATCAGCAAGATGCCTCCTCATTGCGCTCGTTGAGGCTACAGGACCTACTGGCTTGTCCAAATAACCTGTAAAAATTGGAAAATACACATCAGTCGAGCCATCAATCAATCAATGAATTAACAAATTTTAGATTTTAATTCTCCAGGGTTGTCAGGAGCCGATTAATAGGAGCCTTCATATCCCATATAACCCCTTGGAGTCAACCCTTTCCGGTGAGAAATTATTTATAGAAACAGCTATGGCGGAATATTTTCAAGCCTTCTAAGTAATATTCAATCAGAGCAGAGCTATCATTATACGTCAAAAGATGGGTCACGCGCGATTTAAAAGCACTGCAAACTGTCGGGTTAGAAACACGTGAAAGCTTGTAGGAAAAGAAAATGTAGATATACTCTCACGACGTCTTCAAGTTTGCTTGTAATCTTTACAGTTAGCTACATATTTTAAGTTTTATCACAAACAAGAACGCTCTTAATAGAGTTGAGGCACATTTGCTTGGAGATAAGTTAAGAAATGGGGAGGCGATTAGACCGCAAGCGATCGTCCTTCTTTCCCCAGAACCACGCGCGGCGAGCGAAAAAGTAAAATTATGCTCTCGACCACCCTGCCAGCAGAGTCTTTCTTTATCTTCTTCAAATTCAGCGTACTTGAGAAAGGCTCTGCATGAATCGAGTAAGACCTTTGTTGAACATGCGCTGCACGTTGCAAGGACACACTTTCGAACTCAGGCCTTACAGCCGTGCGCTTGTTATAGTGCGCTCTATGACCAGCGGTTTATCAATAAATGGATGCTCGCACTCAACCAGTGTGACGAGAGAAAACAAAATTCACAAGTTCAGAAATTTGGGCTGAGGTGACCTCAAAGGTTTGACGCGCTTCAGGCTTAGCCTCTTTTTCTCCACTTCTATTAACAGGCAGGAGGAAGCTCTGCTCGCAGGATGGCTCTTGACCTACTGTGACTCCACAGGAAAAAAAATAGTCTTCTGAGAGGACATGTCTTTATACTGGCAATGAATAGTCTGTACTTTAGTGAGCATCAGTGGAGATGTAGATGCTTTGTCGTGACAAATGGCAACGGCATACTTATTGAAGAATGTTTAGCGAAAACTACGCGCTTGTAAAACAACAACATCAAAAACTAGCTCTTTGGACAGAGCATGTGGTTTCAGTTTTATTTATTTATTTACTTACTTTCTGCTTTTGCTATGCAACACGTTTTTCCCGTTGGAGTTTTTTACTGCTTTGGGACAAATGCAATACGCGTATGATACAAATAACTTAACCTGCTTTACCAATAAGCTATGAATCAATGAATGAATGAATGAATGAATGAATGAATGAATGAATGAATGAATGAATGAATGAATGAATGAATGAATGAATGAATGAATGAATGAATGAAAAATGAATGTTTACACTAGTGACAGTTTCGTTGCAAGAAGAAGAAGATGAAGAAGAAGACAAGAAGATTTAATTCACTCAGCTGGGTTGACATATGACACAGATTGAAAAAAAAAAATAAACACGTTGACATAACTAAAGAATAAAAATTATAGCAACTAGATAAAGAGCAATTGTGTGCGCTTTGTCACCCCACGTTGTTTACAGCGTGAATTCTAATATTTAAACCTACGGACGATTCAAACTAATGCAACTCAAATAATAAACGAAGCAAGTATGAACTGACGGAATGCAAACACAAAATCTAGCCATGCGAATTCTAGAAGTGTAATAAAACGCGACAACAAAACCGAAGTAACATAATATCCACAAAAAGTCGTGTCACGAACGCAAATACCTCAGTGGCACTGCAATAAGTAAGTGGAGTGCTATATGACATGAAGAAGAAGCGTGCTCAGTTACGTCGGAGAAGAAATAAACGTGTCTTGTTGCGACGAAGAAGTTCAGGGAGGAAAAATACAGTCAATTGGTCAACAACAGCCTCTAACCATTGCTTGTCTTTATTGCCAACGAGGCAACCGAGCTAAGAAGCGAGGTTGACTCGGCGGCAGAATTATAACGTCGCGCAGTGTAGGCAAAAACCCTCAAATTCTGCGTAACCCTCTAAAATTTGCATTTTTGACCATATTTGGGTGTAAGTAAGACCCGATATTTGGGTAGTGACGTCATGGTCTTGTATTTACAACTCGTGGTCCGAAATTGGGTGATTCAGTATGCAGCTGTTCGTTGTCTATTCAAGAGGACCTAACAGGTGAGCAAGCTTTAATACGATTTCTAGTTTGAAAGGGCAATTCATTGCTCTGGTTTGCTTTATAAATTATGTTTAAAGCAGCAGCTTTAAAAAATAGGGTTTTATGCTCAAATTTTGTCAGAACCAGCTTGTTCTCTGCATCTCGATTTACATTGAGGTAGCGTGTTCGCTTCTCGACTCAGAACCAGGGTTTTCAGTGTTCTCTTTTCCTTTGTGAATTGAATTTTAAGCGGTAGTTGATCAAGGCATAGGGTTATATTCTCAAAACTTTTATCAGAACCAGCGTGTTCTTCGCAGGTCGATTTACGTTGAGCCAGTTTTCACCTCCCGTGAGGAATGCAACGTATTTGCGGACCTTTTAGTTAAGAATTTATTCGAGAGATTTTGTCAACCAGCATTGCTGCTCGACTTACATTGAGACAGCCCAAAACTCCCGTGAGGAATGCAACGAATTTGCGGACCTTCTCTTTTGATGACTATCATTATGCCTTTCAAGAGACTCTTTGTCCTGTGACATTTGCTCATTAGATCTTTGTATTTTATTCAAGTTTATATTTTTATACCTTTGATACATTCCGCCCCATTCTTGCGCTTTTCACACATTTTACTTTACACCAATTTTTTCTTACGTATAGTATTACCACGCGAAACATTTCAATTTCTTATCCCTGATGACGCTGTTGTTCGGAATTTAATTACCGTATTTATTCGATTAACCGACCCGGGCGCTTATTAAATTTTTGGACCTTAAGAGTGGGCGCTTATTCAAGGCTGAGTTCTTATTAAATTTTCAGCATTTTCAGCAAGTGTAGTATGTTTATTTTGCAACAAAACAATAAATGGTAATGACAAAACGCGAAGATGTAACAAAGCAAGGTTCCTGTAAAATATTTTGAAGAAAACTCCGTCTTCGGGGAAGTCTCTTATTAGTACTTATTCAATTTTGGGGGGGTGGGGTGGGGGTGGTCGCTTATTTGAGTTTAAGTGGGAGTGGGAGAGAGGTGGGGTAGGGTGGGCGCTTATTCGAGATTGTGCGCTTATTAACTTTTTCTGCCTTTAGGATGGGCGCATATTCGAGGTTGGGCGCTTATTCGAATAAATACGGTATTGTTTATAATTTCAGCAGTCAAAGGCCTAATTTGAACTATCTTTTTCTTTCTAACGTTTATAGTTTTGATACAATTGAATTTTCCATGAAACATAAGTACTAACTTGCTCATATTTACAAACAAAGCTTCAAGCCATGTTGTTATTGTTTAATAATTAAAAAGTGAAAGCCTACAATGTACCAAAGTTGTTGTTTTGAAGTTGGGTGCCATCATTTTCTACAGCGGAATCCATTTTAAACCTCTAAAATTATGAAAAAAATATATATACAGTCTACTCTCTCTTAACGGACATCTGTATAAGATGGACACCTCTGTAAAACGGACACTCAGAGTTGGTCCCTGCCTTTCTTTGCTTCCTATATTTGACTCTCTATAAGACGGACATCTCTCTAAGACGGACACATACTGCAGGTCCCCAAGGTGTCCGTTTTAAAAAGAGTTGACTGTATATGGCGAAGATCTGAATGGGCACATTTCACAAAAGATAAACGAATTCGCCTCGTTGGCACTTGCCGGAAGGTACTCCTAGTATTATAGTTTATTAGTACGTATTCAAAATATATCGTACAAAATCGGTAAATGCAGTTTTATGAACACGTGTTTTAGGAAGATCGTAATTAGTTTAAAAATAGTCCTCTGAGAGGACGAGAGAGCTCGTTTCCTTTAATATGATGTTTGGAAGGTCATTCCACACAGACGCAAACACTTCAATACGTTTTAAAATAAGCGACCCCATTTAATATCATTTTACTATTTTGAAAAGCTCTTAGAATAACGTTCAGCATCAAATTCCTCCTTTTCATAACAACGCTTTATAAACCAGAGTGGTCATAAGAACAAAGTAGACGTTCATGACTTAAATCAAATCTATAACAACTCCCAACATTCAGTTTTATTTATTTATTTACTTACTTTCTGCTTTTGCTATGCAACACGTTTTTCCCGTTGGAGTTTTTTACTGCTTTGGGACAAATGCAATACGCGTATGATACAAATAACTTAACCTGCTTTACCAATAAGCTATGAATCAATGAATGAATGAATGAATGAATGAATGAATGAATGAATGAATGAATGAATGAATGAATGAATGAATGAATGAATGAATGAATGAATGAATGAAAAATGAATGTTTACACTAGTGACAGTTTCGTTGCAAGAAGAAGAAGATGAAGAAGAAGACAAGAAGATTTAATTCACTCAGCTGGGTTGACATATGACACAGATTGAAAAAAAAAAATAAACACGTTGACATAACTAAAGAATAAAAATTATAGCAACTAGATAAAGAGCAATTGTGTGCGCTTTGTCACCCCACGTTGTTTACAGCGTGAATTCTAATATTTAAACCTACGGACGATTCAAACTAATGCAACTCAAATAATAAACGAAGCAAGTATGAACTGACGGAATGCAAACACAAAATCTAGCCATGCGAATTCTAGAAGTGTAATAAAACGCGACAACAAAACCGAAGTAACATAATATCCACAAAAAGTCGTGTCACGAACGCAAATACCTCAGTGGCACTGCAATAAGTAAGTGGAGTGCTATATGACATGAAGAAGAAGCGTGCTCAGTTACGTCGGAGAAGAAATAAACGTGTCTTGTTGCGACGAAGAAGTTCAGGGAGGAAAAATACAGTCAATTGGTCAACAACAGCCTCTAACCATTGCTTGTCTTTATTGCCAACGAGGCAACCGAGCTAAGAAGCGAGGTTGACTCGGCGGCAGAATTATAACGTCGCGCAGTGTAGGCAAAAACCCTCAAATTCTGCGTAACCCTCTAAAATTTGCATTTTTGACCATATTTGGGTGTAAGTAAGACCCGATATTTGGGTAGTGACGTCATGGTCTTGTATTTACAACTCGTGGTCCGAAATTGGGTGATTCAGTATGCAGCTGTTCGTTGTCTATTCAAGAGGACCTAACAGGTGAGCAAGCTTTAATACGATTTCTAGTTTGAAAGGGCAATTCATTGCTCTGGTTTGCTTTATAAATTATGTTTAAAGCAGCAGCTTTAAAAAATAGGGTTTTATGCTCAAATTTTGTCAGAACCAGCTTGTTCTCTGCATCTCGATTTACATTGAGGTAGCGTGTTCGCTTCTCGACTCAGAACCAGGGTTTTCAGTGTTCTCTTTTCCTTTGTGAATTGAATTTTAAGCGGTAGTTGATCAAGGCATAGGGTTATATTCTCAAAACTTTTATCAGAACCAGCGTGTTCTTCGCAGGTCGATTTACGTTGAGCCAGTTTTCACCTCCCGTGAGGAATGCAACGTATTTGCGGACCTTTTAGTTAAGAATTTATTCGAGAGATTTTGTCAACCAGCATTGCTGCTCGACTTACATTGAGACAGCCCAAAACTCCCGTGAGGAATGCAACGAATTTGCGGACCTTCTCTTTTGATGACTATCATTATGCCTTTCAAGAGACTCTTTGTCCTGTGACATTTGCTCATTAGATCTTTGTATTTTATTCAAGTTTATATTTTTATACCTTTGATACATTCCGCCCCATTCTTGCGCTTTTCACACATTTTACTTTACACCAATTTTTTCTTACGTATAGTATTACCACGCGAAACATTTCAATTTCTTATCCCTGATGACGCTGTTGTTCGGAATTTAATTACCGTATTTATTCGATTAACCGACCCGGGCGCTTATTAAATTTTTGGACCTTAAGAGTGGGCGCTTATTCAAGGCTGAGTTCTTATTAAATTTTCAGCATTTTCAGCAAGTGTAGTATGTTTATTTTGCAACAAAACAATAAATGGTAATGACAAAACGCGAAGATGTAACAAAGCAAGGTTCCTGTAAAATATTTTGAAGAAAACTCCGTCTTCGGGGAAGTCTCTTATTAGTACTTATTCAATTTTGGGGGGGTGGGGTGGGGGTGGTCGCTTATTTGAGTTTAAGTGGGAGTGGGAGAGAGGTGGGGTAGGGTGGGCGCTTATTCGAGATTGTGCGCTTATTAACTTTTTCTGCCTTTAGGATGGGCGCATATTCGAGGTTGGGCGCTTATTCGAATAAATACGGTATTGTTTATAATTTCAGCAGTCAAAGGCCTAATTTGAACTATCTTTTTCTTTCTAACGTTTATAGTTTTGATACAATTGAATTTTCCATGAAACATAAGTACTAACTTGCTCATATTTACAAACAAAGCTTCAAGCCATGTTGTTATTGTTTAATAATTAAAAAGTGAAAGCCTACAATGTACCAAAGTTGTTGTTTTGAAGTTGGGTGCCATCATTTTCTACAGCGGAATCCATTTTAAACCTCTAAAATTATGAAAAAAATATATATACAGTCTACTCTCTCTTAACGGACATCTGTATAAGATGGACACCTCTGTAAAACGGACACTCAGAGTTGGTCCCTGCCTTTCTTTGCTTCCTATATTTGACTCTCTATAAGACGGACATCTCTCTAAGACGGACACATACTGCAGGTCCCCAAGGTGTCCGTTTTAAAAAGAGTTGACTGTATATGGCGAAGATCTGAATGGGCACATTTCACAAAAGATAAACGAATTCGCCTCGTTGGCACTTGCCGGAAGGTACTCCTAGTATTATAGTTTATTAGTACGTATTCAAAATATATCGTACAAAATCGGTAAATGCAGTTTTATGAACACGTGTTTTAGGAAGATCGTAATTAGTTTAAAAATAGTCCTCTGAGAGGACGAGAGAGCTCGTTTCCTTTAATATGATGTTTGGAAGGTCATTCCACACAGACGCAAACACTTCAATACGTTTTAAAATAAGCGACCCCATTTAATATCATTTTACTATTTTGAAAAGCTCTTAGAATAACGTTCAGCATCAAATTCCTCCTTTTCATAACAACGCTTTATAAACCAGAGTGGTCATAAGAACAAAGTAGACGTTCATGACTTAAATCAAATCTATAACAACTCCCAACTACTTCTGTACGAAATGTATTAAGGTAACAAATGACAATTTATACTTTGATATTAAGGTTATGTGTTAGTGCACGTACGAGAACAATAAAAATGATCTTAAAGACGGAGATTCGGATACCCTAACAGAGACTCTGACATAGTAGCTTACTGGCTATAAAAAGCCAGTAAGCACAATATGAGACTGCTCGCAGTCTAGGAGGCGATTAATTATACACGAAACAGGATTTCCTTGCTAAACGTTTTTCACTTCCTGCTTTGTCGACGGTCGAGTATTCTTCAGGGTATTTACTTTTTACATTGTATTCCACGATTTGTTCCTGATTTGATTAGAACTCGCGCGTGTTTAAATACACGAAATCAAGGAAACGTGATGAACATGGCGCGTCATTTCAATCATCGCCGAAAATAAACCGCACATCACAAGTACATGTACATCACAAAACTCAGTTGCATAAAATGAAAGTTTACAACAACTGATCAGTTGACCTCTTTTTCTCGAACACTGAAGTAATAACTTGTTCCAAAGTGATCAATGCTTTCAAGCGATAGAATTTGTGGACCGACCCGCTCCGGAAAAGCTCAATATCTTTCGCAGCTTGCTATTCTATGCGTAGCTTTCGCCACTCCGCGATTCTTATCCCCAGTTTTCACGGTCTCCGCAAGGAACGCCCTGGGACCATGCTTTAGCACGCACACACGAAAAAAAAAAAAAGAAAGAAAGAAAGAAAAAGAAAGAAATGCCTACATTTTAAGAGTCTCGCAGCTAAAGCAGACGAGACTAACAAGCCAGTTTCGGCCTTCGACCGCGTGTAAATTAATATTGACAATCAAGCTCTTTAGTTACCCTATTTTACTTGTTAACTCGCTTCTACAATGCTCTAGAACTTTTTACCAAGTCCACAAAGGAGCACACTGCATTAACCCACAATTCATTTTTAAATCTAAAGAATGCTGGCCGCATCTTCCGCTTGAGGGTGGAGTTTACACTGTGGCAGTGAAAGAAAAGGGCTTTTGATACCGTACTTTCAACAAGACATATCAAACAAAACAAACGAGATGTTCAACAGGTATGCATTGAATTAAAACCGATATTTACTCTGTTGTGTGTACCTAACGTACTGACGGTTCCATTCACACAATACAAAATCTCCCAAGCCCGGTATTTTTCTACTCGCTACAATAAAACTACCGTGAAGTTCCAAAAATAAGTCTCTCCATGTATAAGCCCCTCCAAATATAAGCCCCCCACACCGGTAACGCAAAAAACCCTCCGTTAAACCGCCCCTCCAAATATAAGCCCCCCGGGGGCTTGTACTTGGAAAATTGCCCTCAAAGACAAAGTAAAACAAAGCAAAAACGGTAAATTTAATTTCAACTATAAGGCTAGCCCAATCGATTTTGAAACGCAAATTTCCCTCCGTAGATAAGCCCCTCCGAATATAAGCCCCTCAAAAAGGGCCTTCGAAAAGTACAAGCCCGGCCCCGGGGCTTATTTTCGGAATTTTACGGTATGTTACTCTAAAACAAGACAAATACTGTGACAAACATAAAATTAAAGAGCGAGCCGATGGCGCCAGCGAATTTAAAATATAAAATCCTTGAATGAAAGAGAGGTTCTTGGAGGTTTCTCAGCATGCTGCTATACTTGTGTTACTTGACTTGAGCGGTGCCTTTGACACTGTTGATCATTGTGTTTTGTTGCGTAGACTTCAAACTTCATTTGGAATTTCTGGAGCACCATTAGATTGGTTTAAGTCGTACTTGTCAACAAGAAGTCAACGTGTTTCCATTCCCGGCGCCCTCTCTGACAGTCTTCCTCAAGGGTCCTGTCTTGGTCCCTTGTTGTATACCATCTACTCTTCAAAGCTATTTAACATCATTGAACGTCACCTTCCAAATTCTCACTGTTATGCGGATGACTCACAAATATATTTGTCCTTCAAGCCCGATGACTTGTCAAGTCAACAAAATGCTATAACTGCCATGCAAAATTGCATTGACGACATTCGCTCATGGATGGAACACGACAAACTCCTTCTCAACGATGAAAAACGGAGTTTCTCGTCATTGGCACCCATGGATGGAACACGACAAACTCCTTCTCAACGATGAAAAACGGAATTTCTCGTCATTGGCACCCGGCAACAGTTATCTAAAGTTAATATTTCTTCGATCACCGTGGGAAACTCTGCTATAATGAAATCGTCAGTTAAGTTAGGAACCTCGGCTCGTAAACTGATGACAAGCTGTCAATGAACTCCCACATCAACAAAGTCTGTAATGCATCAGTTTACTATCTCCACAACATTAGGCGGATAAGAAAACACCTATCACGTGACTCCTCAGAGACTTTGATTCACGTGTTTGTCTTCAGTCGATTAGATTACTGTAACAGTTTAATCTACGGATTGCCACTGGTACAAATTGATAAGATTCAAAAAGTTCAAAACGCAGCTGCAAGGCTTATTTTTGAGCAACCTAAGTTTTGCCATATAACACCAGTCTTATCTCAGCTTCACTGGCTTCCCAACAGGTATCGCATTGAGTTTAAGATTTTACTGATGACTTTAAAAGCTATTCACGCCATGGCGCCAGATTATCTTTGCAAATTGATCAGCCGAAAAAAATCAACTGGATATTACCTCAGATCCAGCAAAAAAGTTACGCTTGAGGTTCCAAGCGGCAAGATACTCCCAACACTTGGTGGTAGAGCATTCTGTTATGCGGCCCCAAAGGTCTGGAACAACCTACCTAGCGAAATATCCAGCCTTGACTCTCTGTCAAATTTTAAATGCCATGTGAAAACATATCTTTTTAAACAATCTTTTAATTTGTAGTGTTGTATTTGTTTCGTTTATTTTATTATTTGTCACTTATTCTTATTTCATTTCATTTTTAAATCTTTCTACTTGCTTGTGAATTTTATTCATTTTTAGTCTTTCTTTTTAACTTATTGTAAAGCGCATTTGATCATGTCCCATGGAAAGCTGCGCCATATAAGTTTTTATGATTATTAATTATTAATAGTTTCACATCGGAAGTTAGATGGTATGCCCCGTCCTCTTGCATTCTTATCAAACAAGTTTATTATTTTGCACTTTCGTATACATTAATGCCATGAAATCTTGTAGCATCTTGAAAATAACGTAATAATGAACATTTAGCATTAACTAACATCTCTGGTCCATTAGCTGTGCGAATAAATCCGCCATTACATGAACTGCCGGATAAATATGAAATATGTGCTGTCGAACAGGAGATGCGCCAAGTGAAGAATCAGTATCTGAAGGAAAAGCTTGATGAGGTAAGAGCTCGATTTCTGGAAAAAAATTGAGAGCTGTGGACCTTGCCACTTAGAAAGGCGCGTCTAGTTGGTTTACCGTTTTGCCAATTAGAGATATAGACTTTGATTTAAACAAGAGTGAGTTTCGAGATGCTGTGAAACTTCAAGAAGACTGGGAAGTTCCTGATTCACCCTCTGTTTGTGTTTGCGGGGACATTTTCATATTTTTTTCAGGCTATGATATGCAAAGGGGGTGGATTTGTCATCCAACGCTATAATTAACTGAGGAATCTTGAGGCGAAACTGCCTATGGCCTATATATTCTGTAGTTGCTACCGGTCACAACTTCAAAAGACAATGCCAATTTTTAGGTATATTCCTTTGGTTGGCTTTCCAATGATCTCGATCCCAGGCTGTCCCTTGTTTTAAAAGCTGACAATGATCTCGTTAGCCCCGGCAAAATTTGCGGGAATACCAAGTAAGTTTCCTAAGATCTATTCAAGTAATTTTGCTCTATTCAGTACTACAAACTCGTTCTAAGTTAAGTGCAATTAAATATTAATAAAATTAGTTAAAATTCTTTATTACCCATGTCCTGATGAACTGCAGAGAGGTGATAGTTTATATGTAAAGCTTTGGATACTTGCATTTCATCAGCAAGAGGAATACGTTTTGCGGGTACAGTAAAACACGTCTCGTCCAAATGATCTGTGAAAATAGACACAAGACAATCCATCAATCAATCAATCAGTTTTAGAGTTTAATTCTCCACAGTTGTCAGGAGCCGATTAATAGGAGCCTTCATATCCCATATAATCCCTTGGAGTCAACCCTTTCCGGTGAGAAATTATTTATAGAAACAGCTATGGCGGAATATTTTCACGCCTTCTTAGTAATATTCAATCAGAGCAGAGCTATCATTATACGTCAAAAGTTGGGTCACGCGCGATTTAAAAGCACTGCAAACTGTCGGGTTAGAAACGCCTTAAAGCCTTGTAGGAAAAGAAAATGTAGATATACTCTCACAACGTCTTCAAGTTTGCTTGTGATCTTGACAATTAGCTACATATTTTAAGTTTTATCACAAACAAGAACGCTCTTAATAGAGTTGAGGAACATTTGCTTGGAGATAAGATAAGAAGCGAGGATGCCATTAGACCGCAAGCAATCGTCCTTCTTTCCCCAGAACCACGAGCGGCGAGCGAAAAAATAAAATTATGCTCTCGACCACCCTGCCAGCAGAGTCTTTCTTTATCTTCTTCAAATTCAGCGTACTTGAGAAAGGTTCTGCATGAATCGAGTAAGACCTTTGTTGAGCATGCGCTGCACGTTGCAAGGACACAGTTTCGAACTCAGGCCTTACAGTCGTGCGCTTGTTATAGTGCGCTCTATGACCAGCGGTTTATTGATAAATGGATGCTCGCACTCAACCAGTGTGACGAGAGAAAACAAAATTCACAAGTTCAGAAATTTGGGCTGAGGTGACCTCAAAGGTTTGACGCGCTTCAGGCTCAGCCTCTTTTTCTCCGCCTCAATCAAGAAAAAAGACAGAAGGAAGCTCTGCTCGCAGGATGGCTCTCGACCTACTGTGACTCCACAGGAAAAAAAATAGTCCTCTGAGAGGACATGTCTTTATACTGGCAATGAATAGTCTGTACTTTAGTGAGCACCAATGGAGGTGTAGATGCTTTGTCGTGGCAAGTGACAACGGCATACTTACTGAACAATGTTTAGCGAAAACTACGTGCTTGCAAAACAACAACATCAAAAACTAGCTCTTTGGACAGAGCATGTGGTTTCAGTTTTATTTATTTATTTACTTACTTTCTGCTTTTGCTATGCAACACGTTTTTCCCGTTGGAGTTTTTTACTGCTTTGGGACAAATGCAATACGCGTATGATACAAATAACTTAACCTGCTTTACCAAATAAACTATGAATGAATGAATGAATGAAAAATGAATGCTTACACTAGTGACAGTTTCGTTACAAGAAGAAGAAGATGAAGAAGAAGAAGACGAGAAGATTTAATTCACTCAGCTGCGTTGACATATGACACAGATTGAAAAAAAAAAACAAATAAANTAAAGCTTTGGATACTTGCATTTCATCAGCAAGAGGAATACGTTTTGCGGGTACAGTAAAACACGTCTCGTCCAAATGATCTGTGAAAATAGACACAAGACAATCCATCAATCAATCAATCAGTTTTAGAGTTTAATTCTCCACAGTTGTCAGGAGCCGATTAATAGGAGCCTTCATATCCCATATAATCCCTTGGAGTCAACCCTTTCCGGTGAGAAATTATTTATAGAAACAGCTATGGCGGAATATTTTCACGCCTTCTTAGTAATATTCAATCAGAGCAGAGCTATCATTATACGTCAAAAGTTGGGTCACGCGCGATTTAAAAGCACTGCAAACTGTCGGGTTAGAAACGCCTTAAAGCCTTGTAGGAAAAGAAAATGTAGATATACTCTCACAACGTCTTCAAGTTTGCTTGTGATCTTGACAATTAGCTACATATTTTAAGTTTTATCACAAACAAGAACGCTCTTAATAGAGTTGAGGAACATTTGCTTGGAGATAAGATAAGAAGCGAGGATGCCATTAGACCGCAAGCAATCGTCCTTCTTTCCCCAGAACCACGAGCGGCGAGCGAAAAAATAAAATTATGCTCTCGACCACCCTGCCAGCAGAGTCTTTCTTTATCTTCTTCAAATTCAGCGTACTTGAGAAAGGTTCTGCATGAATCGAGTAAGACCTTTGTTGAGCATGCGCTGCACGTTGCAAGGACACAGTTTCGAACTCAGGCCTTACAGTCGTGCGCTTGTTATAGTGCGCTCTATGACCAGCGGTTTATTGATAAATGGATGCTCGCACTCAACCAGTGTGACGAGAGAAAACAAAATTCACAAGTTCAGAAATTTGGGCTGAGGTGACCTCAAAGGTTTGACGCGCTTCAGGCTCAGCCTCTTTTTCTCCGCCTCAATCAAGAAAAAAGACAGAAGGAAGCTCTGCTCGCAGGATGGCTCTCGACCTACTGTGACTCCACAGGAAAAAAAATAGTCCTCTGAGAGGACATGTCTTTATACTGGCAATGAATAGTCTGTACTTTAGTGAGCACCAATGGAGGTGTAGATGCTTTGTCGTGGCAAGTGACAACGGCATACTTACTGAACAATGTTTAGCGAAAACTACGTGCTTGCAAAACAACAACATCAAAAACTAGCTCTTTGGACAGAGCATGTGGTTTCAGTTTTATTTATTTATTTACTTACTTTCTGCTTTTGCTATGCAACACGTTTTTCCCGTTGGAGTTTTTTACTGCTTTGGGACAAATGCAATACGCGTATGATACAAATAACTTAACCTGCTTTACCAAATAAACTATGAATGAATGAATGAATGAAAAATGAATGCTTACACTAGTGACAGTTTCGTTACAAGAAGAAGAAGATGAAGAAGAAGAAGACGAGAAGATTTAATTCACTCAGCTGCGTTGACATATGACACAGATTGAAAAAAAAAAACAAATAAACACGTTGACATAACTAAAGAATAAAAATTATAGCAACTAGATAAAGAGCAAGTGTGTTCACTTTGTCACCCCACGCTGCGTGAATTCTAATATTTAAATCTGCGGACGATTCAAACTACTGCAACTCAAATAATAAACGAAACAAGTATGAACTGATGGAATGCAAACAGAAAATCTAGCCATGCCAATTCTAGAAATGTAATAAAACGCGACAACAAAACCGAAGTAACATAATATCCACAAAAAGTCGTGTCACGAACACAAATACCTCAGTGGCACTGCAATAAGTAAGTGTCGTGCTATACGACATGAAGAAGAAGCGTGCCCAGTTACGTCAGAGAAGAAATAAACGTATCTTGTTGCGACGAAGAAGTTCAGGGAGAAAAATACAGTCAGTTTGTCAACAAGAGCCTTTACATTGTAGCCGTTGCTTGTCTCTATATTATTGTTTATTAGTACGTATTCAAAATATATCGTACAAAATCGGTAAATGCATTTTTATGAACACGTGTTTTAGGAAGATCGTAATAAGTTTAAAAGTAGTCCTCTGAGAGAACGAAAGGGCTCGTTTCCTTTAATATGATATTTGAAAGGTCATTTTACACAGACGCAAACATTCTGCATTTCGATAAGTTTTAAAATAGGCGACCCCATTTAATATCATTTTACCTTTTTGAAAAGCTCTTAGAATAACGTTCAGCATCAAATTCCTCCTTTTCATAACAACGCTTTATAAACCAGAGTGGTCATAAGAACAAAGTAGACGTTCATGACTTAAATCAAATCTATAACAACTCCCAACTACTTCTGTACGAAATGTATTAAGGTAACAAATGACAATTTATACTTTGATATTAAGGCTATGTGTTAGGTCACGTACGAGAACAATAAAAATGACCTTAAAGACGGAGATTCGGATACCCTAACAGAGACTCTGACATAGTAGCTTACTGGCTATAAAAAGCCAGTAAGCACAATACGAGACTGCTCGCAGTCTAGGAGGCGATTAATTCTACACGAAACAGGATTTCCTTGCTAAACGTTTTTCCTGTGTTGGCATAGCCTAATATAAACGCTCTAGGGATTGAGAGAATTCTCGACAGTTATGCAAACCCTCGACTTCGTCTCGGGCTTGCATAACTGTCTCGAATTCTCCCAACCCCTCTCGTATTTATATCAGGCTATGTAAACAAGGAAAACGTTTTCTATTGCTTAAATAGCCCATATATGGCAAAACCCCCACTATCCCCCTGGAGGAAACAAGGGCTTCTCCTCAGTCACTCAGTTAAATCCCTCTCTCTGTCCCTGTCTCCAAAACTGCATAAATTATGTGCTGTTAAATCCCTGCTCATGAGCTGGGTCAAGCAGGAATTTTGTTAATTCCACTGCACCCAGGGCCAGCACATTGTTAAATATGTGTAAAATCCTGGCTTTGGCTGCATTAATTCGCCGCTACATACATACATACATCTTTTTTTTATTTGGAGTCTATGCCCCAGAGGTTCGGGGCCGGGGGGGGGGGGAAGGAAGGGTTTCAATTGACTTATGCATGTAAACGCTGCATGATCTTTACTCGCTTACTTTGACACCAAGAGTAACTAATCAGTCTATCCAACTATATAAAACAGTATATAAATCTTAAACAGGTTTTCAGTATATCATAGTTACTACTAACTACGGTAGTATGGACTAGAAAGGTGTAATGGCAATGCTAATCATTTGCTGTTTTTTTTTTTTGTTTGTTTGTTTTTTTCTATAGCATTAACACTACTTAGAGCAATGACGTTTCCAGGCTTACATGTCTCGCGTGCAAACAGAATTGGAGAGTAGACTGGCAGGCCTCTCATTATTACTTGTTCTCTTGGCTGCTACATCATTGTTCAATCAAAACATCTATGGTCACTCCAGAACATAGCATTACTGATCATCTACGTGTTCTTTTTTTTTGTTGTTATTGACAATGTGATGAGGATTTCCCGTACGAAACTGGCAGCGCTGTACAGCGCCACAAAATCGCTTCAAAATAGCTGTACAGCTAAATTACAGCTGTTTAGCAGCGTTCTAGAAGCCAAACAGCAGCTTAATTCAAGTTGCAGCGGGATACAAAAGCGCTGTGCAGCCTTTGAAGCTCTCGGCAGCGGTTTTGCAGCGCAGTTGCCGACTTTCAAAAGCTGCGAAGTAGCTGCAGTAACGCTACAATTCAGCTGCGCTCAATCTGATAGCACAACGTTCTTGAGATAACATGAATCGCCAGAAAAGGCTTGCCACAGATTACGGCTTTTATAGCGAGAAAACTTTGACTGTACCTCTAAGAAATGTGAGTAAGCTTGTGCGCAAGGAAGATCACTTATTGAATAAACCTTCAAATTCTATGCTTTCAATAAATTTCATTCCGTGACTGGCAAGTGTTAATGGCAGTTCTTACATTTAGATGAGTGACCATGACTGCTCAATATTTACAAAGCGAGACTGTTGCAGATTTGTTATGTCACTTGCTTTTGTAACGTGTACGCGTGGATACTAATAAAGTATCAGTTGCATTTTGACTTTCTAGTGGTTTTTACTCCTCCTAAGGCCTTGTCAACTTCTCTACGTGGTTATTGTATTATTGAAGTCTGCATTTTTTTTTTGTACTAACGAGTGGTAGGACATTACCGGGAACAACATTCTTTGTCTTAAAATTCGAAGCCACTTTGCAGCCACTTTGCAGCGCAGATCGTGATTCGGGAATTTTCTGCACCGCTGCAACAGCGCTGTTTATCGCTGTCAAAGGGCTTTCCCTGCAGCGCGAAACAGCCATTTTTTGCTACTGCTGCAGCCAGCCCTTTTGCAGCGCTTCTTGAAGTCATTCTGCAGCGCTGCAGCAGCGCTGCTTGTTTCGTACGGGTTATACCTTGAAATTATTTTCGTGAAACTGCTCACAGACAGGATTTTAAAAGAAAAATAATGATTAATGTGCTTTAACAGGCATAGCCTTCGAATCAATTCATCACTGGAAGCTTTAGCCTGAGTATGCAGACAGATTTCCAGTTGCATCTTTTAGTGACGTGAAACTACAACCCAAAAAGTCTTGTTTAGTTTGATTATTTTTCCCCTGGCCCAGTGCTTCTTGTACTGTCTTCAGTAATATGACCTGTCTAGACATTTTTCCTGACTTTTTTCTTTTTTTTAGTAAGAATCTTGCATAGTTCCATGGAAAGTAAAAAAAAGTGTTAATAAAAGATTTACACTATACGTATTTTGTTGCTGGGATACTTGGGTATCAGCTCTAGAAACATAATTTCAAGTGAGGTAAATATACTCCCACATAACGAACAGACTTGGGAAATAGTTTCCTGATACTTACTTCTGAGGAGCAAATAAAGCAATTATTATATAATTTACCAACGAAAAACGTACACCCGAATAGCTTCGGCAATCGAAGCATGTACAGTGTAGTATAGGTGAAATGTTTGAATCTGCACTGATAGTTGAAATATGCGCACCCTCGTGGAAACAGTTACTCCAGAATTTTCAAGCGTTTATTGACCAATTTAAAAAGCGTCCTTATTACATTTTTTTTTTTTGGAAGATTGAACGGTATAGCTGAACCTTGACAGAATATTTTTCCTCTCATTGAGAAGCGAATTGGTACCTTCAGGAACTCTCTCTTCAAGTCGTAAGCCGTTATCAAATAACCTTCAATGTCGCTGTCCAGGTCAGAAGTAAAAATGTTCACATCGCCGAGTCACTAGCCTTAGCGTTCCGTTCCCCAGTTCTGGGATATTTTCCACCTATTTATAAAAGCCATTGTTTTGATTCTGATTTTTCTTGAAGGTATTGTTTTCAGTGGACTGAAGGCTCCTGTAGAATCTTGCGTCAGCCCAACTGGCTATAAACTTGGGTGAAACATATTACTTAGGAACTTTTGTAGACTTAAACTGTATTCAATATTGTGGGGTTTCTGAGTTACAGGCTATTAAAGATGATCTTGGTGATGATTTTTATCGATCGGTAGGAGCGTTTGTCAACACTTTTGAGTCTTGTCGCCAGTCTGTTTTTTGTTTTCAGGCTAAAATTGCGTTATTGATACTTTATATGATAACATCTGCAGCTTCGCTTTAGTTGTTGCAATGATTTGCTCTACTGTTATTGATAAATTGGACCGTGAACTTTTCACGACAAGCATTTGTTTACCTTCTTTCAAATCCGGGCCGGCTTGACCGTGACCCCACGATGGCCAGACACATCGGATTTTCATTCGCCAATATCTGCTCTAGTGCCCAGGCCTAAGTTTATGACTCCTGATTGAACCTCCTTAGAATGGCGGATTTTCGAATAAAAGGACTCTTGATGGTCCTGCGAGTGTAAAACATTTCAGTCCGGGTTGTAATGGAGGATTGTCAGACCGTGTATTTGAGCCCACGTTGTTAGTGATCTGATAGTGGTCTGTACATGTTCGATTTTGACACATTTCATCTGAGCCCGCGAGATGGTCATGTGATTACTCTCAGTGGACATAATATCCTCATAAGGATGGCTTACAAAGGACAATAGTCATAACACCCGCTCCAAGAAAACTATTAGATCTATTAGATCAAACACGAACTGGGGTCTACTCAGATCATTTTATAGTGCATTGACAGACTGGAATTCCCTTCCAGAAGACATGAGATGTCTACCTTATAATGCTTTTAAAATTTCATTACTTAAACATTTTAAATCTTCATAAGTTCGCTTAGTGCGACATTTTTTAGTTCATCTATTTTAACATTTTTTTATTTTTAGTACTGTAGTTTTTACTTTTTATGCCTGCCCTATTGAAACCACATTATGTGACAAAGGCCATCTCTAAAAGAACTTTCTTCTTATTATTATTATTATAGCGGAGCTCCAACCGCGCGCGAAGCGCGCACGTGGACGGAGCCCCATAGCTAACGAAATGTGGTAATCTACCCATCCGAGAAAATTTGGTAATCACGTGACCGTACGAGCGTCCGTCCGCACCACAGGGAAACCAATATTTACTCTCACACTTTCTAGCTAGTTTGGGAGCCCAATAGAAAACTAATTGCACATCAATGTTGTGATCAATTGACAGCCGTCAAACAGGATATCCGCTGACCAGTATCACCTGACCGTACCGCGGGCTCAAGTGTCGACCCATCGAGGTCGAGTACTTTTTTGAAGTTATCCGCTGACAAATTACCAGTTTCAAATGATCGCAGGCTTAAGTCTATTTTTCAATGATTCATATGAAATATGTTGTGTTTATGTCACTATGGCCCCGCACTGTCAAGATTTTGATTTCAAACTGACCTCGGACGCGAAAATTCAGCCACTTTTTTAAAAATAAAGGCGGGGAAGACCTTTTCTTACCATGGTCACGCGTTGGTCACGCTCTACGTCCAATTTTTGTCTTCTGATTGGTCAAAATGTGA
>CALNXI010002109.1:73421-88015 GCA_942486025.1 Porites evermanni
CTCAGCCACCTCCTACTATTTATTTTAAATAAAAACCAGAACAAAAAAAACAAATAAAATAAAAAATTAAAAAATTAAAAGAATTTTTTCCTCAAGCCTCACACGGTTTTCCGTACGGGAAAATTTTGCCGTTTTTTTTTTTTTTTCCTTCCGATTCAATCACACGAGAGAATATACATTATTGTTACTGACAATCGGAAGTCATGTCGTAGAACAGCCTCACTCATCGATGCGTCCATAGCTGCACCGAGGAAACAACTTTTCAACTTTCTTTACACATTTACCGTTTGAAAACCATCAGGCAAAGGTAGATCGTTGACTGTAGAAACTTAAAAGACCGAAATGAACGCCAGATGACAACATAAAACGCCACATTTGATCTGTTTTTAGAAACACGGCTGGCAACAACGAATATGGCTTCGTGCACTTCTTCAGAATGACCTCGAATTTCTCGCTTACTTGCAAAGAACTACAAAATATGTAGTTTGAAACTTCCAAAATGGACCAAATACCTCTTGTTTAGTGATATAGTAGCTTTCTCAGGCCTCTAAGGGCGATGGAAGAGGATTTCTTCACCGAAAATCAACTCTTGGTTCGCCACACCAGAAAACAAAACGCCGCACATGCGCAGAACCATGTCACATTCCCATGACTGCAGTCTAAATTCAGTTGAAAATGAAATGCACGTGTTATTTCACTGTGACTTATATGATTCTTTTTTAAATAAGGTATTTAAAATTACATTACATGGTGTTCCCTGTTTTTTTTGCTTGTTTGTTTGTTTGTTTGTTTTTGTTTGTTTTTTTTGTTTTGTTTTTTGTTTTGTTGGTTTTTTTCAAAAGGTAAAATCAGCAAAAAACCGCGGGCCCTGGAAAAGTGGACCTTCCTGGCGCGCATGGGCCAAAGCTCGGCCTACCGCTATGGTGGTTAAGAGCCTAGCTTTGCCCAAGTTTCCAATTATATCGCTTAGCTCCTAATAAGGCTTGTCTGACGGCCTTCTATCTTTGTGCAATGGCCCAATAGGTCGGCGGCTCTATAGTGAAGGAAAATTCATCGCGGCAAAACTTCAAGAACTGATTTTTTCGTTGTAATATGATACAAAAATTTTAAACTATATTTTTATGCGTGATTAATCAGTACTAATTTTATCTAAAGACTTATGGTGAAATTGAAATCTTAGTAAGCTTTTTTATCGTGTCTTATGATAGTCGTTTTGTCATTCAAGGCCACGATTTGGGTTTGGGGGTCGAGGATTTATCTCCATTTTACTTTTCAGTAAAATTACTAATGTACATCTAGCTACGTCTCTGCACTCTACAGCTTTATTTTAACACCTTGTCGATGCATGCAGGGCTTCGAAATGACTCCAGAATCAAACTAGCCTACATAACAGGCGCTTTATGAGCCAAGCGAGGGAAACGCGGCATTTTGCGCGAAGCGCGGGATGAGGAGTGGACTCAAAAACAAAGCGCTTGCTACCAGTCCATTGTTCTGGCTCTTCCGCCCACCTACGCCCACAAGTTTTGACTGATGGCAGTGATGTCTATAGCACTCGTAATCAAAACACGATCCATTACTCAAAAATTGTCGCCCTTCTGGCTACCTGAGACACCGACAACAGCATAAAAAACACTGAGGAAATGACTTCGAGTAACTAGGAGTTTCTGGAAGTTTCAGGTAACAGTCGTGCAAAACAACGGCAAAGAAATGTACAAAAAAAGTGTGCTGCACGTGCAAAGTTGTTTTTTGGTAATCAGTCCTATTGTTGTTGTTGTTGTTGTTTGCTTGTTTCTTTGTTGTTGTTTTTCTACTTTTCTCGTTGCCTTCGCCGCTTAGCATTATGCGATTTTTTTTTTTATTTTCGTTTAGCAAACTATGGACGCGATCCATACAACCAAAATTCCGACCGGTCCGACCGGGAAAAATGGTCCACCTCAAAAGGTGGAACCGTTTTTTCGAAACTTTTCCGGTTGGACCGCGCCCATAATAAAAATTTTTGAGAGCTTCGCTTTTAGCCCTGGCTAAATCTACATATTATATTATCCGAATGTTTTTAAAATAAACGCTGTATAATGAAAGGTATAAATAAAATCAGACATTCGTAAAGGGGTTGAAACGTGTGACTCGCGTTTTACCATATTTGGAAACCTTAGTGACAAATATCCATTTTCAACAAAATGGCTGCCGGGCGATCACCATGCAGATGTTTTAAGACAAGCGTTCTGAATTTTATGGCTAAAAATACACCGTTAAAAGACAAAAAATGGAAGAGAAAGATCCAAAGAATGCTCAGCTTTCTTTTTGTGGAGGAAGGGAAGCTTTTCATCAAGAAATCGTCCTTCGAGGAATTCAACCTTGTTTTCTTCACGACGGAGCGCATGGGGCCTTGAAATGCAACCAAGGCAGTGAACATCCGCAGGTACATTTTGCACCCTATGGCCAAGACAATTACGTTTTTGAAACGGAATTTATTTATTTTTAAATGTTTCATAGACGTTTTATAAGTTTTTCTCTTCGGCGTATGAGAAAAAAAAATTACAAAATGTGCCCCGATTTGAGATGGATTTTGTGCTGAATTTTGCCATGTGCTCAGCCGATTTCACTTGCGTAAACGGGTCCACGATACAGATAGTATTTTCCGAATTGCTTTAAAGGAGAAACTTTTTGGACTTTAAATAAAACTTTTCATGAAACGGCTTCTCTGTCTATTGTTTTAAGTTTGTTCATTCATAAAATTAGCTCAAAACACGATCGTTACTACAACATCCAAGCTGAATTTTAATAAGCTTAAATGCTTCTCACATTCATTACACGCATCACTTTTTGCGAAGATGTCAGGTTCAGGCTTTGGACACTTTTCGATACGCAGCTGATGAATTTTATTCGAAAATATTTTTTACTGTTTATTCTAGACTTTTAATATAAGAATAATAAAAGGCTATTTGCAGCATTTGCCTATTTGTCGACGAGGCATCGTTTTTTGAAGTGACAACTTCAAGTAGTTGTGAGGACGTCAATGGGTTTCATAATGTTACGTTTGGCCCGGGTGGTAAGACAATAATATCCTGTTCAGTGTTTCGGTAAGATTCCTGGCTTCAACCTTTGAAAGCTTTCTCGGCTTTCGGGAGTTTTTCCCCCGTTTGTAGGCCATTTTTTTAAGCGGGAACCTGAAGTAAAATTACGTCACGTTGTTTACGAAGTTTGATTGGTCAGTTATCTCTTCCTCTCGTTTCAAATATGGTACTTGCGAAAATGAATAATCACGAACATCGGACAAAGCAAACATATGAGAGTTACAAGTTTCAACCCCTTATGAGTTTCTGATAAAATGCATACTCCAAAATCAGTTTGGATTGTTATTGACATTACACAATACAAACTAAAGACGTATTAAGAAAAAGAAAACCACTTTCTGAAACTTAAGCATCTTCGATTTAGTGAATTGCCACTGAATTGTACATATTCGTTTCTGTTGTATTCATTCCTTTACTTCATGAGATCAATACAAATAAGTATTTTAAACGTTTTCAGACGCTTTCAACACAAAGATAGGTAGCTACCCTATGCGAGCCGCAAATATTCAGTACTTTGTTCATCGAATTCGCGTCGGTTCTTAGGCGCCATGCATTGAATTTTATTCAATCGTGTAACGTTCGTTTAAAGAAATCCTAACAATTCACCACTTTTAAAAGACATTCNGATGAATTTTATTCGAAAATATTTTTTACTGTTTATTCTAGACTTTTAATATAAGAATAATAAAAGGCTATTTGCAGCATTTGCCTATTTGTCGACGAGGCATCGTTTTTTGAAGTGACAACTTCAAGTAGTTGTGAGGACGTCAATGGGTTTCATAATGTTACGTTTGGCCCGGGTGGTAAGACAATAATATCCTGTTCAGTGTTTCGGTAAGATTCCTGGCTTCAACCTTTGAAAGCTTTCTCGGCTTTCGGGAGTTTTTCCCCCGTTTGTAGGCCATTTTTTTAAGCGGGAACCTGAAGTAAAATTACGTCACGTTGTTTACGAAGTTTGATTGGTCAGTTATCTCTTCCTCTCGTTTCAAATATGGTACTTGCGAAAATGAATAATCACGAACATCGGACAAAGCAAACATATGAGAGTTACAAGTTTCAACCCCTTATGAGTTTCTGATAAAATGCATACTCCAAAATCAGTTTGGATTGTTATTGACATTACACAATACAAACTAAAGACGTATTAAGAAAAAGAAAACCACTTTCTGAAACTTAAGCATCTTCGATTTAGTGAATTGCCACTGAATTGTACATATTCGTTTCTGTTGTATTCATTCCTTTACTTCATGAGATCAATACAAATAAGTATTTTAAACGTTTTCAGACGCTTTCAACACAAAGATAGGTAGCTACCCTATGCGAGCCGCAAATATTCAGTACTTTGTTCATCGAATTCGCGTCGGTTCTTAGGCGCCATGCATTGAATTTTATTCAATCGTGTAACGTTCGTTTAAAGAAATCCTAACAATTCACCACTTTTAAAAGACATTCATCTTTTAACATAGTAACCTTTATCGTAAAAAGGGACTTAGACTGAGAGAACTCGAGTAAATCTTAAGCCGTTTCGTTATAACGTCGGTCTTACTTTGCGTTTCGAGATGTAGGAGTAACTATATATACTAATGGACTTACATAGACGACAGCATCATACGTTAATGATCTCAGTAACCATTAAGAAAATAAATAAGAAATTCATCGAAGAAAACATAGGCGACGTCGGGCATCTAACCCAGTACCGTTGCTCCGGAAGTTATAAGAGGACATTTATTATAGAACGGTTTGTTTGTTTTCTATATTTACATCAGCTTTCTGTAGATGGTATTTCGTTGATACGAAAAACGACTAAGAGAATACCTGAGAAAATCTCGACCCGTTTGGGTATGCCGCCTATCTGACTTCGAGGTTCGTGAATTCTTTAATAGCGCACTTAAATATAGTTCTTTTTTTTTCCGTGCATTTCAAAAGTAAAGGCCAGTAAGCACAAGAACATGACGGTAGATGACTAAACTGTGAATTGCAGAAATGCTTACGGCACTCCTCCAGGATTGTTTGATGCCTACAAATATTTGCTGAAACATTTAATTTTTGGTGTTGCAGAAACATTTAGAGTGAGAGGAAAACGACTTGCTTAATCCAGCTACTTTATGAGTTCGTGTCCAGCAGGAAGAGAATTGGTCTGGCAATTAGCAGGTATCTCAATGTTCCTTATTCAAACGAACTACTATTTTACTATTCCTTAATTTATCCATATTTTTACTACTGTAATATAGTTTGAGCTTCGACCTATAAAACCAATCTTCGCCGTCTTGTTATCCTGCAAAAGATCATTATTAGAACTTTTTAATAAATCACATTTCAATGCTCATACAGACCCCATCCTTAAGGACCTCAGTTCGATATACTAAAATTTAATGATATCCATTTACTTTATCTGGGCAATTTATGTTTTCTTGCAAAAATTCATTCTTACCTCCAAGGTTTAATAACAATTTCTACCAAAGCAATCAATTCCACTCTTACCGTATTGTCGAACAAGCACTAAGAAGTTCTCGCCCTTTTTTCAAGGACCTAAGTTTTTTTAATTCACTTGACAACGAGGTCATCAACTCTCATTCGTTTCCTCTTTTAAGAAAATACTGAAGATTAAATTATTGACTAAGTATAAAAACAGTTCATAAATCTTTCCATCTTTGACTTTTCGCCATATTTTCTTCAATTGATGTTAAACAGCTCTAGCCCGTAGTTCGAGGAGGCCTAAACTCTCATAAGTTCCTGTAGTTTCTGTTTGGTCTCCTCACCACTTCTTTTTTTCATGTCGAAAAGTCGACGATCAAAACACGAACACTGTCCTCAGTGCAAAGACTCAAAACACACATGTTCGTGTCTCATTGTCACGTGCTCATGTCAATAAAAAAAAACTGGAAGCGGAGGCACATTCCCGCCCCTAGTCGCGACACAAAGTCAATACGATTTACAGTTTCTAGACCTAGGTCTTCGCGTCCTCTAAGAAACATAGTTTTGTGATTGGTCTCTTGTACTCTCCGTATTAAGTACGCACTGTGACTGTTCGGACCATCCCATCTTGTCCAGGATGAGTAGACACAATCCTACCCAAAGGCCATGTTCCTCGTGACCGGTTCGGTCTTTCTACAAGCACTACGTCTCCTTCCTTCAGATTCTTTCTCTTCTCTCTTCACTTCTTCAGCTCTGTAAGACTAGGGATATACTCCTTGGTAGACCGCTTCCAAATGAAGTTGGCAAGCGCTTGAGACAGTCGCCATGGTTTTGTTGAGTTGATCTCTCTCTCTCAGTAACATCAGCCTCTTCATTACTCGGGTTTGCTCGCAGAAGCAGAAAATGATTTGGCATCAGCGCTTCTATATCACCTGCATCGCTCGAGACATGTGTGATGGGATGACTGTTCGGTATCCCTTCCGCTTCCACCAGAGCAGTTCTAAGCGCTTAACAACGATCCTGTTTTGCAGTAAGGGACCTCAAGGTCTTCTTTATACACTGCACTAACCTCTCCCACGCACCACCGAAGTCGGGTGCGCTTGGCGGTTGGAAATGTCACTCAATCTCGTTTAGTGCATAGAAGTTTTGTACTTTCTCTTCATTCAGCTGCTTAAGACATTTCAAAAGCTCGTTATTGGCCCCTACAAAGTTAGTTCCATTATCGCTGTATATTCTTTGTGGTCTTTCACGCCGCACAATGAACCTCTTCAAAGCCATAATAAAATGATCCGTCGATAGATCGTCCACCAGTTCAAGATGGCAAGCTCTAGTAGACATACAAACAAACACACAACCGTACACTTTCACTTCACTGCACCTCTCCTTAATTATCATGGGACCAAAATAATTAACCCCAGTGTTCCTGAATACCATTCCAGGTTCAAGTCTACACTCAGGTACGTTTCCCATTTGCTGCTCCTGGGGTTTTACTGTCAGACGATAACAGTGATTACACGTAAATTTCACGCTCCTTACAGCTGGACGACAATGGATGATCCAATAATCCAGTCTAATTAGATTCAGCAAATGTTCGTTTGGTGAATGGTGGTAGGTACGATGCATGTCCTCAGTGATCAGCTGCACAAGCTCATGATGTGAGTCAATTATCTTCGGGTGTCGTGTCTTGTAAGGGAGGGCTTGTGCTTTTTGCAACCTTCCACCGACTACTAGAAATCCACCTTAAATTCTCGGATCAAGAGATTTGATTCTGCTCCGCTTATGAACCTCCTGACCGTTTTCCAGGCATCTGATCTCCTCGCCAAGCCTCTACTTGAGCTCTCTTCACTAGGTGACTCTGAGCAGCTCATAACTCTGTTGCTGTCAGCGATCCCGTCTGACGTAGTTCCTTCTTTACTAGTGTATTGTTTACAAATCGCATAACGCACGCCGGCACTCCTCTTAGTTTTAGATAGGGACGGGTATCCTTTCCATCCCAACACCGGTTCACTCTCCTGGGAAACTCCAACCCATCTTGGCCTTTTCCTTTCTCTCTTGTCTTCTTCCAGGAGCACTTCAACTTTGTTTCCTGGCCAGAACTCGGCTGCTTTGTAAAGCAACTCCGGCCTAGCGCTGTAGCGATAATTCACGTTTAGTGCTACAGGGTGGAATCCCCGGGTGATATCATTTGTAGGATTATCACCTGTCGGCACGTATCTCCAGCTCACCGCACCCACCCCTAGTGCAGTCTCCAGATTACTCATGATTGTGTGAATCTCGGATACTCGATTTCCCACGAACGCCTTGTAGTTGGAGCTCGTCTGGTGAATCCAATGAAGAACGGTGGAAGAATCACTCCAAGAGTTTACCTTCTCTACCTTTATCATTAACTCTGCCGGTAGTACTTCAGCTAAACGAGCAGCTATAAGAGCTCCCATTAGTTCAAGTCTACAGATAGACTGTGCCTTGAGAGGCGCAACTCGACTTTTCCCAGCGACTAGTCTGCATTCAACTACATTATCTTCAAACTCTCGTCTAAGGTACGCACACGCCCCGTAATCATCTTAGCTCCCGTCACAAAAACACATGCAGTTTAGTTTCTCGAAATGGCTTGTACCGGCTGAATAGTGCTCGTGGAATTTGCACATTTCCAATCAGTTCTGATTCTTTAAACCATTCGCGCCACTCGCGAAGATCTGCTTCTTTCAACTCATCATCCCATCCGTGCTTTAAGCGATTCAGATTTTGAAGGATACTCTTGCTTCTGATTGAAAACGGGAGGTGAAGTCCTCGAGGATCCCAAACAGAGAACGCTTGGCTTAATATGGTTCTCTTTGTAGTAGCTGCTTCTCCTTTTACTGCATTTAACCTAAATAAATCTTCTTGAGCATCCCACGTTAACGCCTAATGTTCGGTCTGTTGGTAATTTATTTTCACTCAACTCAAGGAAACACGGAGATCTATCCTCTACCGGGATAGTTGCTAATACCTCAGGGTTGTTTGTTAACCACTTGTGCAGGTGGATCCTTCACGGCGCAGTAATTCTGTCATTTGTTTCCGCATTTCGATGGCTTTTTCTCTCGAGTCGGTGGACGGCCGGTAGACCGTCGTCCATTGAAAAATGCTCGTAAACGGCTTTGACTCCAAGAGGCAGATCTCTCCCGTTCTCATCCGCATTCCCCCTCATTGTATAGTTGGCACGAGATGGCGCCGACACTTCTCCAAACAGTGTCCTCTGGAACTAGTAGACGCTCGGTTCTTTGCTCGATGATTCTCTCCAAAGAAACCTCATGGCTAACTGATCACTCTCAGGTAAACGCAACTTGTGGTACATTTCTCGCACATCTGCTGCTAATGCAATTCTTCCTTCACAAAATCTAAGCAAAACACCAAACAACGATCTGTTTTTTTGGGATTGATAACGAAACCGTGTGGTAAGTACCAAGTCACTTTGCTATCAGTGCATACTTTTTCTTCGCTTAGTTTTCCACATAACCCTTCTCAATGTCATCCCGGATTGACTTCGCATATCGTTCCTTAATTTCGGGATCATTTTTAAACTCCTTCTCTAACGAATCAAGTCTCCGCACAGCCATGTCATAGTTATTAGGAAGCAATGGGTCTTCTTCGCGTTAAAGCAACCCTGACATATAAGCGTCTTCACTCTCCAATTTCTTAGTCGTCTGCTCCATTACTGCCAAGGCTCGTCTTTCCTCAACTGAACTCACGGGATCTGCTAGCTTCACCGCACCTAATGACTCTACCTCCGACTGAGCAGTAAGCAACCGCTGCAACTCTCCTCTTCGCCTGCACTTGTTTCATACACTTTAAACGCATTTTATGGTGATGCCACCTTTTGTTCACCGGGTAACCAGTTAGTGACTGCCCAACCGAGAGGTGTCTCCATTGCGTAATTGGTACTCTGTCAGCATGTGTCTGTCCTGAAGGTTTCATAATCCGCATTGGTAGAATCAAATCTGAGTTATCGCTTCCTATTTTCAGACGCACTGGGCCCGTGTCCGTGTCCTTTAAGTCCAAAGGTGGCTAAAGTTCTGTTTATTCGCCGACAACTTTATCTTCTGAACCTAACCACTTAGGTCAGGAAGCGTTTTAAAATCTTTCAGTACGTACTTCATCCCTTCTCTTCCAACTCTAGCAATTCGACAGTTCTTTATATGTTGCGAGGTAAACGCCTTCTCTGCATTAACACCTTGAATCTGCAATTCTATCTCCTTGCCTTGACCAAGTGATTGAGCCACTTCTTCATCCATAACTGTTGTGTTACATCCTAAGTCACGCAACGCCATAAGTTGTTGCTTGCCTATCCCTGAAAACACAACTACAGCCTAGCACCTCAACCAACGCACGACCGCCAACTTCGCACCCTAAACACACCGAGTGATGACACTGCTCCCACGATTTCTCTGACTGATTTAGAGGTTTGTTCTCTTCCTCCGGAACAGAGGGTTTCTGGGCTCCTTCACCCACTGCCAGATCTTCTGCTTTTCTCGCTCTTGATTGCTCAATAATGTTCAAGTCAACCTTATGAACAAGAGTATGGTGGCGCATATCACAGCCATCAACTTTGTATTTACTCTTAGCATTGCATTTGTTCAGCCGATGGCCAGGCAACAGACAAGACAGGCAAAGTTTATGTTCCTCAACGAGTTTCCTCTTCTCGACAATGAGCAATTCCTTAAACTTCTTACACTCCTCTAACGCATGACTTGTCGAGTTATGAACTGGACACTTCTTTGTCAACTTTTCATCAACTGAGGGAGTCTCTTGTGTTGCTCCCGCAAACAGTCCTAGCACTGGATTGCCAGCAGACCTACGTGAACCACTTTTAGGTAAATCAGTCCTAGTCGAATCGAACCTTCTCCTTTCTGGCATCCTCCTTCGCTTTGACTTGCATATTTTCGCTTATTTTTCTAGCCAATTCGCAAACGGCTCCATGTAGACCGTTTTGAGTTTCCTTTCACAAACTCAGCCCATCTACCGCAAAGACGAACAAGAAGCTAAGCAACGTTTGCTTTGGGTATCTGCGAGTTTAACTCATGAACAAAGTTGTGTTCCTTGTACACGCCCCTTAACCCCGACACCATTTCTTGATACTGCCTTATGTGGTCACTACTTTCTTTCATTATGACTGGTAATTGAACTACACGCCTTTAAACTGCTAACATAATAGTGTCCATGCGACCGAAACGCTCATCGATCGCAGTCCATGCCTCCATATGTTTATCAGAACCTGGCATGAATGTTGCCAAACAGGACTTTGCACTTCCTTGCATCTAACAGGAATTTAAGCTTCTCTGTAGCATCACAAACCTCCTTTTTGTCCACTTCCACTTCAAATGCTGCTTTAAACTTCGAGTACTCGAGTGGATCTTTACTAAATTTTGGCACACTTGGTTTGACAATTTTAATGAACGCTGGAAGCATTTACTCAAAAAATTGATCTTGACTTCTGGCTCACCTGGGGGCCCTGTGGCAGGCGGACTGCACATCGTATCTTCGCCTCGAGGTTTTCTTGTCTCATTGTTACATGTTAATGTCAATCAAAAAAAAACGGAAGTGGAAGCACGTTTCTGCTTTTCCTATATTTTTTGTAATTATTGTGTGGCAAATAAAATAAAATAAATGAATAACTACCTAGGGTAGTACCAGGGGCACCCAACGTCAATTTTCGGAAAATATCTGTTCGGAAGACGATTTGAGATCTTGAATTTTTGGGAGCATTTGTTTTAAATTTTTTTTGCTTGCTTGCCCCTCCTAGGATTTTCGAACAACTAGAAAAATGGTATAATTACCCATTTTTAATCGATTTCTACCCTGAAAAGGTCGCCTAGAATTTTCGGGAGCCTTTTTCTGGCTGAAATTTTCGGAAAGGTAAGTTTTGATCCCTATAATTTTCGGACCACTAGGCTTTCAGCTAGGAAATCCGAACAGATGAAAAATTTTTAGGGGATAAAAATATGCCTATAGCTACCGTTTAAATACTAAAATACGTTAAGTGGTTTTGAACTATATTCTTGTCGGGTGCCGCTGTAGTACGTGTCAATGATCTGAGTATCAGTTAACTTTAAGTTTAGGACTCTTTTCTAGTTAGCGTTGTTACGATGATGGTCGTGATGATGATGTATAGGTGTCAATTCTAAAACAATCGAGGTGAATAGTGGCCAAATATTTACGGCGATGTAAATATTCCTCAAGACACTATTCACCGAGATCGAAAAGAATAATTCTTTCAGTATATTCGCACAAAGTGGTCTCGACAAAATCAAAAACGAAACCATTAAAAAGTACGATTTGATTGACGAATCAAATTATGAATGGTCCGAGATAGTGAACCAATCAGATTGTTTAAAACACCAAGATCACTGAGTGTTTATATACCAATGCTTATTATTTTATTACATTTCATAATAATTCTTTTCATCACTTTATAGTATGGAAAGCAGTAACCAAGAAACTCGCAGAAATGCGACAAGTCGTTATCGATTACCATTCTTCTGGCATGAAGGTGAACAGTATTTGTACGCCACCATTCTGAAGGTTTTTGAAGACGAAGAACGACAGGACATGGAACGGGTATAAATTATAACTATTGAAGTCTTTAAGGTATCATCCACCCTCAAGCACCCTCCTCGCGTTGATCGGCGCTAGCGCTTTTGCTTTTAACAAATACCCCCATAAACCGTACATTTTCTGAAAGCTTAATAGTTCCAGATTATTGCTTGTTTCTTTTAAAATATTAAAATATTAACGCGATTTAGAAATGAGAAGCTTTTTGTGAAAGTGGGTGTCACTGTAAATTTAAGTCCAGTCCAACCAAAAATAAAGCCTTCTTCGGTTAATTCTTGCGTAAGCGAAGAATTGTGCAAACTGATTTTTTGGCACAGAGTCTAAAAACAGTTCACGCAAACAAGACAACAATATTCGTCCACTTCAATCCCTATCGTTTAGTAATCCATTACCTGTGAAAAAAATACTCAAACTCGAAAACGAAAAAAGAAATCAAAATTCGCAGACACGGTTTTTTAGAAAAAATTATCTGACAGTAACTTGGCCAAATTTCAGCCAAAGTGGTTCACGGGTTGCCGACTTGGAGTTTAAAACGTACCCTCAACTTGCCCTGATTTCCATTTCGAGAAAACAGTGGAAAAAAGATTTTTGGTGGCGTATTACCCGTGACGAGATTATAACAGATTATAACACCAAAGCTGTCAATGTCGATGCATACCAGAGAAGGGACAACAATAGTGACACAGCAGGAAAAGTTGAAAACGAAACCGCGACGACAGATGAACAATTTATTTCAAAGGCTCTGCTCTGTTCGATCCTTTCTGTTGTCGAGAAAGCGACATTAGTTATTTGCAAGGGGCAGTTTTCATTTTCGCACCGGACAAGCCGACTTTTACTCGATACATTTTTTAAACCTTCGACACTTCCCTGGAAAAGTCGACAACAAACCGCTTCCTGGATTTTTTTTTTGGAGCTTCTTTCCCACTACAATAGACTTTCAAAACAGTACTTCGTCCGATTTTTATATGGCGCGGGACCTCTCGATCTCGTGACTTCGTCTCTCGCTTGGCCACTTCGCGGCCTAAAATGCTCCCTCCGCTAGCTAACGAACTCGTGAAACTTGATTCCGCGGTAGTTTCAATGGGTTTTTCAGGAGCTTTGTCGTCTTTTAGCCATTTTTCTTGATTGTAGTAGGAGCCCTTGTCGCTCTCTGCTAATTTCGAAGCCCACTCTTTGGTCGCAAAACGATTTTGTCGTCTTCCTTCGTCTTGGAGAAGAGGACGAAAACGGACAAGCTCTTTTTCTTCTTTGGAGGCATTCACTTTTAAACTCCAGGGAAAAACAGTGAGCACTATACTTGTAAACCACAATTTCTGTCAAATTGCGTGATTTAATAGCTTGGTTCAACAGCGGCACGCGTATCAAGTATGACAGGACTTGTCAACGATCAATTAAAATAATTAGCATAGAAAAAACTTTGCACTCCATAAGTCTGCACAGAAAAAACCGTTTTCCCTGGAATTTTTTTTTAAAAGAAAGCTCTTGATGAGCTCTATTTAATCATCTAAAAATTGCAAATTTAGAAAAATGGTAATTTTTCCCCCGGATGATACCTTAAATAAATTGGTGGAATGAGATATGTATTGGAATTAACCACGTTGGTTCCGGAATTAAGGCCATGATCAAAGAAGGAGTTGTGCTTCAATTTATTCTCGGAAGCCGTCACTATAGGGAATCTCTTCATGTTTCGAGTTAACTTAACTGCGCGAACATGTGGAAAAATTTGGACACTCCCCTAACTTAGACGGTTACGTCATCAGGACGAGACTAATGTCTCACTGTCCCATTGAGAAACGTGCATATTGACTCATAAGATTTACCACCAGCTATCAGATCCCTAATTGAAGGCTAACATTTTAAGAACGAAAGCTCCCGAACGTTCTCAAGTTATTGTTTTTCAAAACTCACTCAATTTGTGGAGGCGGAAAAAGTGTGTTTCCCATTTTTGGGTGCCCTTAAGATCCCCGCTCCAGAAAGTAGTTAAATATTTGGGCCCATTTTTCTACAAAATAACTGCTAACCATAACATAACTTAGCAATAAAAGTTAAGAGGCAGTCTCCCTAAAAGCGTTCCACTCGATTTTGGACTCGAAAAAACTTTTGCCTTATATTTTTATCATCAACACTACTATCCATCCCAATAACGAAACTGCAGTTAAAATGAGGAAATTGTTTATTTTACTGCCATTCCCACCATTTCACTGCTGGGCGACCTATGGTGGCCTAAGACTGCCATAACAAAAAACCCAATTCCTTAACAAGTTTCTTGTAAATTTATGTTTTGTTTGCTTTTTTGGGTGTATTGGTTTATTTTTAGTTTAATGTTAGTTTGTTTTTTTTGTTGTTGTTGTTTAATCACAGAAATATTTTAACTTAAAATAAAAAGTAAATTAATTCAGAAATTATTTGTAATGAAAAGAAAATATCTCAAGAACAGAATAAAAACGAAATGATTTTAAAATGAATTTATTTCGAACGAAAACAAAATTTTATGTTTCAAAAAAAATTGAAACTAATTTT
>CALNXI010002110.1:2229-32704 GCA_942486025.1 Porites evermanni
ACAGCTGTAGATAAAAGAATCCCATACCAATTCATTTCTTTCACCATACAACCGATGGGCCAGTAACCTTCCAGCATGAATAGCTACAGGAGTGAGCTCAAGTTTGCCCTCCAGAATATCTCCTATTGCATAAATGTTTGGTACACTGGTTTGTTCATTGTCTGCTACAATGACTTTTCCATTACTGAAAAAAGATTAATAATGGTTAAAGAACTTCCATTCTGTGAAGAACATACAGCCTACAGGTTCTGAGGTGATGCAGTTAACTTTAACCCAGGCTTACAAAGAACTTTGAAATCAATTTTCCTGTTAAGTAAAACATATTTAAAGCTTTTGAGATGTTGTTTACTCTGAAAAGACACAGGAGTTAAAAAAACAATTTCCTCCAAACAATATCAATACAACATCTGCAGAAAAGGTTTTGAGAATTTTAACATTAATTTACTGTAAGTTAGTCTTCCGTAAGTTAGATCTGTTTTCAGCACAAATAGGACAGTAGGCGTCACGCCTAAGTAATTGGACAGTACGCGCCGTCACACGTGCACACTCAATAAATGGTTTTTTTCACTGCTCTCCAAATTTCTTGTGTTTTAATTGAAGAAAAGCCTTAAATATTACAAATTTATTATAGTTATGATTAACTGGTGATAGACCTTCATGTTGTCCAATTCGGTCTGTACTTATACTCATGATTAAACACATCAGATTCCTGCTATGTGGTCAGTTGATTTTGTTAATTACTCATATGATTACAGAACGAATTGCACTCCACTCAGTCATATTACCATTATTCATCAGCCTTTAAGGAATTGAGTAAGGGTGTACGTTTTGTCTAGGAACATGTGTAATATTCTTGTTTATTGTGTTTCCCTCACTTCCAATAACATAAAAGTATCATGAATTTTTTGGACATTGTTTTCACCATACCAGGCTAGTTACCTTTAAATTTGAATTATTAGCAGTTTAAACAGAAACAAAGTTATTTTATCTTCGATTCCTTTTGGGTTTTTCAGGAGTTAACGAGTTAACGGAGTTAACGGAAAGTAAGCTCTGAAAGTGAAGTTAACCCTTAAGCCTTAACGTTGGAGACTGGGTCCAAGCGTAGTTAAGAATTTGATAGACAGATAAATTGTACATGGCACAATTGACTGGGACCTTATGTCCTGGAATATTCTCTGATTGCAATGCAGGAGAGAATGAAACCTGTTGCATTAAACTAAGTGACTTGTGAGATTGTTGGGGAACTAAACTTTCAATAACCCATTCACCCGAACCGCCTGTGCAGATCCATATCCCTTCCACCGCTTGTGGCATCATCAGTTTTAATGGTCAATGAAAACTTTGTCAGAACTTGAGCAGGGTGAAGAGATCTTTCAAACCATCTAGAATGAGCCCAATTCAGTCACAGTGGCCAGAGTAAAAGGCAAAAAACCATCAATGTAACATTGACCTGAAAATTCCCTTAAAAATCTTCTTCCACCACCCATCTACCTTTCCTTTCATCTAATCCTAAGATCCTAAAAGCTTTTCCAAAAACATTTTCCACTGAAATGCCAACTAATGCCCAGCAAAAAGGCAAAAATGAGGCAAGATGAGCAAAAGAAAAGGGGAGGTGAGAAAGGGAAAAGAACAAGCGAAGACTGTCACATCAAAATTTTGCATTCTGCACATGCCCAACTTCAAAAGCTAAAGTTTTGCATCTGCAGGATCAGAAGGCCATAAGTGTTTAGCCAAAAAGCCAACAGAAAATGGCTTGACTAGCTTCAACATGCATTTTTTGGCAAACTTTCCAGGAGCAAATGGGTTAAGTAATGAATAGTACAACTGTATGTGAATTTCATATTATTTGAACTGCAGTATGAGGAATTAAGATAATGAAAACTAGATCCTCATGCTTACAGTTGCATGCAACTTCTGCAGTTACATGAAGAAAGCCCCCCAAAATTCATTCCATTCTTTTTGCAACTGCAAAAGTTGCAACTGTAACTGCAAGGATCTAGTTTACATTTTATTTTATTGAAGCCATCATTGCTAGTGAATTCGAAGGCATTCTCATCACTATGCAACCCTTTGGGCAGACCTACCTTGGATTAAGTTTGACTCCAACATTTTCCAGTCCAATGCCCTGTGTGCAAGCATCTCTACCAATTGCAAACATCACCTGTGGGGTGAAAAATTAATCAGTCTTAAGTATGTGAACAGTGTGAATAGGATATCTCTTTAAGCCCCATATATCAACATACAAAATCTCCAGACTGACCTCCTTACATTTCCTTACAGAATCAGTTGAGAGAATTTGATTAAAGATCAAAGCACTTAAGGTATCATCCACCCTTAAGCACCCTCCCCGCGTTGATCGGCGCTAGCGCTTTTGCTTTTAATAAATACCCCCATAAACCGTACATTTTCTGAAAGCTTAATAGTTCCAGATTATTGCTTACTCCTTTCAAAAAATCAAAATATTAACGCAATTCAGAAATGAGTAGCTTTTTGTGAAAGTGGGTGTCGCTGTAAATTTAAGTCCAGGCTAGCCAAAAATAAACGGAAGAAGCCAATTAAGATCGCATTCGCTTCTTAACACGTTTGACTAAAAACCATGTCTCAGATTTTTGTAAAGTGGTTTTGTTCTTTTGTTATAAGCAGTTGAAGTTAGGGATAGCAAATCATTAGCACTACCTGTGAAAAAAATACTCTTACTCGAAAACGAAAAAAGAAATCAAAATTCGCAGACACGGTTTTTTAGAAAAACTATCTGATGGTAAGTTGGCCAAATTTCAGCCAAATTGGTTCACGGGTTGCCGACTTGGAGTTTAAAACATACCCTCAACTTGCTCTAATTTTCATTTCGAGAAAACAGGGGAAAAAGATTTTTGGCGGCGTATTGCCCGTAACGAGATTATAACAGATTATAACACCAAAGCTGTCAAAGTTGATGCACACCAGAAAAGGGACAACAATAGTGACACAGCAGGAAAAGGTTACAAACGAAACCCAACAACAGATGAACAATTTATCCGGCAATTTATTTCGAACGCTCTGCTCTGTTCGATCCTTCTGTTGTCGAGAAAGCATCTTTAGTTATTTGCGACGGGCAGTTTTCATTTTGAGCCAAGCCAACTTTTACTCAATACATTTTCTAAAAGTTCGACACTTCCCTGGAAAAATCGACAACAAACCGCTTCCTGGAGTTTTTCTTGAAGCTGCTCTCCCGCTACAATAGACTTTCAAAAAAGTCCTTCGTCCGATTTTTATATGGCGCAGGACCGGTCGCGAATTTGTCGCTCGCTTGGCCGCTTCGCGACCTAAAAAGCTCGCTCCGCTCGCTAAGAAACTCGTGAAACTCGATTTCGCGGTAGTTTCAATGGGTTTTTCAGAAGCTTTGTCATCTTTTAGCCATTTTTCTTGATTGTAGTAGGAGCCCTTGTCACTCTCTGCTAATTTCGAAACCCACACTTTGCAAAACGATTTTGTCGTCTTCTTAAGTCTTGGAGTCAAGGACGAAAACGGACAAGCTCTTTTTTTTTTCTTTGGAGGCATTCACTTCCAAAATCCAGGGAAAAACAGTGAGCTCTATACTTGTAGACCACGATTTCTGTCAAATTGCGTGATTAGCTTGGTTCAACAGCAGCATGCGTATGAAGTATGACAGGACTTGTCAACGATCAATTAAAATAATTAGCATAGAAAAAACTTTTGCGCTCCATAAGTCTGCACAGAAAAAACATTTTTTTCTGGAATTTTTTTTTAAAAGAAAGCTCTTGATGAGCTCTACTTAATCATCTAAAAATTGAAAATTTCGAAAAATGATGGGTTTTTACCCTGGATGATACCTTAAATGGCTTTATTAATAATACTTTAGATGGGTGAGACGCTGAGTGATAAATAACTTACAGTGTTGCATTCTATAGAGCTCTCTTCCCCAGTTTCCAAGTGTTTGTAATGAACTCGGAGTTTTCTTGGTGTTCCTTCTTCAATAAGTTCTATCTAAAAATAACAGCAACAATAAAACACAAAATTTAGATGCAGCTTATTAGGTGTATTAAGATGAGGCTGGAGTTAGTCCTTCTTTGTTATGAAGACTGGAGTTTTTACCCCACACAAACAGTTAATAATTAATTATTAATCTGTTTTAAGATACTGTTACATTTACAATAATAACTATTGCACAGATTATTAATAGTGTACGTGGAAATAAAAATCATTTTGAGATACAGGCCAAGGCTACACTTGAACAACCTGGTCAAAAAGACTTATAGAGTTTAACCAGATTTATTTGAGTGATTTTACTTGAACCATGAAACAGATACTACCAAAAACAGTGCAAAATAGAAGGAGGTAAACAAAAGAAGACAATGGAATCAGTGCATAATAGTGCAATGTATTCTGCTACCTGTTTCATGGGTTAAGTAAAATCACTCTATTATGAGTGGCTAGACTCAATTTAGACTTCACAAAGTCCTTTGAAGTCACAAAGTTTTGTCTTGTTTTTTAAGTAAAAAAATGATACAGCATGAACAAAGTAAATGAAAAGGAATAGATTTATAGTGATGACAATAAATATAAATAATACTCTGATATAAAAATCAATCTAATTCATGGATCAGTTTTGAGAAGACTCACTAAAAGACAAATTGATGACTAAGTGTGCGAAACTAAACCTAATGCTGCATTATGTTTAATTTCTTCACACTGCATGCAACAGAATTTGTTGTGATCCTGTAAATTTCTTGTAAGGGCTGTATGTAACTTATTTAAATAAATATAGCAGCTGCAGAATGCTGAAAAGTTTCTGCCTCTTTAGGGACAGAAAGTACTGGTGCAGCTGATGATCTGAGGTTGTAGGCACTACCATTGTGTGAAGAAAACAGTAGATAATGAGAAAATCTACAATCTTGGACAAAAATGTTTAGAAAAATGTGCCACGTTGTATGTCCAATTTCAGAATACATCTCTGTAAAGCACTGTTCACTCAACATACTTCCCCCTTCCCACCCAACAAACAACGTTGAAGTGCAGCCGGAACATGTTTGCTCCTCACTGAACATCTTTGACCAGGGAGGGGTGGGGGGAGGGATCAATGTGGCGCCAAATTCGCAGGGTGGGTCTCCTGTGAGTAAGAAAGTGCAAACTTCTGAACACTTTTTGTCCAGACTGTAGTATCATACAGAGTAAGTTTCAGTAGGCAGACTTTAACCCACAGTTGTGGCTAGGAAATCTACGTACCTTTGTTGGAATAGCTGGTCTTTTCATCTTAATCCCTTGAGTCTGCATTTCATTTCCAATTTTCTCAGCCATTTGCTGTGAAAAGAGAGAAAAATAGAAAAATGTAAAAAAACTCTTCTTCCACTGGTAGATATGTATCACTCTTTGGGTCATTTTTTGTCACTTTGACCTATGATCACACTGTGTTCTTAATTTTCTGAATGAACCACTCGTGCAACTGAGTACTAATGCCTGGTCCTTACTTGAAATGCAAGCTTAAGCATAAGGAGCTTGTGTGCTAGTGTTGAAGGCCTTGACATGATTGAAATGATGTGTCATGTAAATCACTTTTTTGATCTCTGGCAATGATGTAATTTCTCTGGAATCGAGGCCCTTGAATTTTCGTGTATTTATACACACATATAGCCTGCGACCGCAGACGTGTGGACATCCACACATTGCTGACAAGTATGCTAAATCAGTTTATTATTTAGTGTGTAAATCCTGTTTCATGAAGAATCAATCGCCTCCTCATTTCTCGATCTAATCTCCAAGCAAGCGAAACTTAACTCTGCTGTAAGAATGTTCTTGTTTAATTTAGCAAAGACAATGGTATCAGTTCTCCATACAGAACTTACTAGAATGCAAAGTGGAAAAGCTCATAATACAGGAGGCCTGAGAAAAAGGCCAGCAGTTCGCAATGCGATCAGTCAATATAAAAACACCACTATATTTAAGATTCTTGTTACTAACAACATTACCTGATCAAAACCACGTAAAAAGATGGACCGCACAATGACTGTGACATCAAGCCCAATTCCGTGAAGGAAGCCTGCACATTCTAATGACACATAAGAGCCACCAACCATTACTGTTTTGCCAGGACTGTGTTCAAGTGAGAACAAATCATCACTGTGAGGAAAAATGAGAAGTTATTACTACATTAATTACTCACTAAAGAATTATAACTCTAAATGATTGCATGATCACAGGAGCTGAAGTACACTACACAACAAAAACACAAAGAGACATGCCAAAAACATGAACTTTAACTTGCAGTGCTGTTTCATTTGTTTCATTCTTTCTTTTCCTGCTCTGTGACCCTACACCACTTGAATTTAACTGCATCATATTATTAGACTAGTACCTTGTGATTCCATACTCCTTGGCTCCTGGTATGGGTGGGTATCGAGGCCTTAACCCTGTAGCAAGTACAATGTGCTGAGCTGTCATCTGACTAACCTTGCCTTTCTTGTCAACAGCCTATTTCAGACGAAGAAGATTTCTTAAAAAATTCACACCACAACACTAATGTGAATGAAAGCACACAGCTCTCATTACAGTCTACACTTTCAATACCTCCCCCAAAATGGCCTTTGCCTTTAAATTTGTTCATTCAATTTCCTTGTTGGATCAGAAACCAACTCGAGACAGTCACTTGGTGCAAATTTCAATAGGCTTCCATCTTCCAGAGAATCTAGTACACATGTATAGATCTACAATCAGTGACATGTCAAATTGTTATTATTAATTTTTGCCAGACAATTAAGTATTTTCAGGGACCACTACATTTCCAGAACATAATGTTTGTATATGTTTAGCCAAACTATCGATGGCAGTGATGGGGATGGAAGTATCCATTCCTGTTTTCTGTTATGATGGCATTTAGACAAAGGAAAGGTTAGACAGATCTCAACTAAATTTTAGCAGAGATCATAGTCAGGAGCCAGGTAATTTATAAAGTTTGCATGTGACATGCCTTCTACGTGCATAAACCCCTTCCTTTTTCCAACTGGCCCTACACAAAAGTGAGGAATTCAGTGCTGTTAAACACATGAGTTTGAGTTTACTTTATAAGCTAATGAGTTTACTTACAGGTAGACCAAAGCGGAATAACACTTATCACGACTTTGATAACCCCGGATATCACAAAAACCAAATCTAATTATTGCTTTTAATATTTTCAATACAATGGTTTTGAAGAAATAATGACACAGGAGATGAGGAACACAGTTCGAGGAGAAATTGCTTTTGGAAATCATGCATATTGTACTTGCAAGCTACAGATAACTAACTAATCACTAGGTTGCGCTGATTTCCAGTTACAGGCTCTTGGCCAATGACAACAGATACTGTAAAATCCTGAAAATAAAACCCCTCCATGTATAAGCCCCCCATACTCGTAACGCAAAAAACCCTACGTTAAATCACCCCTCCAAATATAAGCCCCTGGGGGCTTGTACTTGGAAACTGACCTCAAATTCAAAATAACACAGCAAAAACTGTACAGTAACACAAATTTTTGCATCTGTCAAAGAGTTATTAGTGGGCTAAATGACTGCAGCCAAAAGGGTCACAGTATATTGCTGTTTGCATAGTTCACTCTTCACTCTTGGCTTGGATTTCCTCGGTCCATATAGACAAAGTACTTGCATGGATGAGTTTTAGTCCATAAGGCTAGTTTCAGAAAAACCTCCTGCAAATTACTGACATAAATTTCCTTCCCACTATAAGCTAGCCCAATCGATTTTGAGATGCAAATTTCCCTCCATACATGAGCTGTTCCAAATATAAGCCCCTCAAAAAGGGCCTTTGAAAAATATAAGCCCAGGGGCTTATTTTCTGAATTTTAAGGTAAAGTGATTACAATTTGTAGTAAATTACCTGAACTGTATGTGCATCCAATAGTTTTCCTGTGGCATTTTTATACAAGATTTTCTTGTCTCTCAATTCTACTCTGTATCCCCAGTTAAGTGACCCAATGTGATTCTAAACATGCAGACAAAACACAAATTATACTAAAAACGTCACCTCTTTCATCTTGAGCATCTCTAACTACTTTTATCATTACTCAAACACATTCAAAATATTTTGCCAATTCTGATTGGCTTCACTCCCCCTGCTAATTCTTTACAAACAGCTGCAGGGTGGAAAGAAAGTCACTTTACAGCCTGGCATTCTGGCAAACTGTAGCTAGCATGCACTAGCCCAAAAGTCATATCAACTTGCCCAAAAAAGATTTTTGGTGAACAGGATTGATTAAAGTTCTTAAAGTTCTTTTCTTCCCAGAAAACTTCACTTGCCCATCAAGCAAGTTAAGAGCAGAATCCACTAGCCTGATAGCAAAATCTACTAGCCCTGGACTATCGGACACTGCTTTCTATGCATGCTGCACCAGGCACTGACCAAAATTGGAAGGTGCAAAATAAGGCATGTGTAGTCCATGTGTTAATAACAATGAATTAACAATAAAGATCCTACTGTTTGGGTAAAGAAGGTCTTAAGATGAAAGATATGCCGGATCAATTTAAGTTTCTGGGAAACTGCCCACGTACCCCTCCCCTAAGCCAACATTTTGCCTTAAGTGAGAAGTTAAGTGATACTATTGGCTTAGGGAAGGGGTAGGTGGGCAGTTTCGCGGAAACCTAAATTGATCCGGTATGCTTACGACAAACTTGTTGACCGAGCCACTTTTTATAAAGGACTTACAAAATTAACCCTTAGAGTAATTTGACCGTAGCCACAATAATAATGTTATTAGAAATAAACTTGCTAAACACTTGATCCCAAAACTAAAAGGAGAGCAGTCACTCAATTTCAGTCTTTTTAATTGTTTGAAAAAGAAAAAAAATGAGTTTGTGCATACCTGTACATTTTCTCTCAATGTCGCCCACTCGTGATCAACTAGAAGAGAAAGATTACTTTTTAACCAACCATGCATATTATAATAACAGCAACAATTTAAAAAAAAGAAGTTACTGATACTGGAATAATAATACAATATTATTAGAAGCACTGATAACTTGTAAAGAAGTCTTCCAAAATTTGAGGGTTACATGGAAGTTTCTAAAACCCTGGACAAAACTGTTGAGACAATTCCATCTATTTTTTAACAAAACACGGGATGAGGTTATAGGAGATTTGTCTTTTTCATCCGGGGGAGGGGTGGGGGAATTCAAAGTTGTCTTGGTCTAAAAACCAATGTGTATAATTGCCATGCTATCCTAAACAACTCTGGATAAGGGGAGGGGGGAAATCAGGCATTTGTTTGGCGGAGGTTTCAGTTTTTGCCAGGATGATAGGAAAAAATAGGCATTTTCGACATTTGACTTAACAGGTTTTGTCCAGGGTTGTAGCTTTTTTCTGTATTGCTTTTATTGTACCATAATTTTCGGAGACATTAGCTCATCATGTAATGCTTCCCTTAAATTTGAGCTAACAATAATTTCACAGTTTATGCAATATTATAAAATAATTACGTTATCGTGGCTACATAAAATATAGGCTAAGTTTAGCTCAAGACAATGTTAGCCAGCAGCCTTTCCCACAAGGTTATTGGGGGAGCTATAATTTTTGCAATTTTCATGTTCCATGTAATACAATGAATGTGTTTCTCCTTTTCATAAGTATTGTTTCCCATTTCTCTTAGGACTAAAAATTGTCCCTTGAGAAATTGAAAACAAAACTTATGCAAAAAAAAAAATTGTGCAGAAAACAATTGCACTATGGGGAACATTAAAGACAAAGATAGCGTTGCAGGGGCCAATGGGTTTTTACAGCTTCTTTAAGCACTTAGAACAGCGATGTATAAGTGCTATATAAATTCCATTATTATTCCATCATTATTAGCTTCTCTCTGTTTGGGTCATTGAGGTTGCCGCTCATTGTTCAGGCTTTTAGTGTTTTTACTCCCTACCCCACCATCCCTTTGGTAAACACATTGTAAGCATTATACATGTAGGTTTTACTGTTTAGCAGTGCATGCGATGGATGCCACTCACAGGGTTGTCATGGTTACACACTTTTTGTTTTTCTCTGGCTTCCTTGTTTAAATCAAGCTTATTATGAAGTGGTTTGAAATATCTCTTTCCCCTGTGCGAGTTTGATGAAAAAAAAAAAAATCTCAAACTGATAATGTCTCAAGTGGTATGAGCACTGTGCAAAGAAAGTAACGCCCGATAGCCCGGGGCTAGTGGATTTTGCTATCGGGCTAGTGATTTCTGTTCTTAAATTGCATGATGGGCAAGTGAAGTTTTTTGAGGAATTCAAATTACAGAAGAAATGTGAAATCAATTCTGCTCATCAAAATGTTTTTGGGGCTAGTTGAAATGATGTTTGGGCTAGTATAATTATGCTAGCTTCAGCTTGCCCGAAAGGCGAGCTTTAAAAATCCCTTTCTTTGCACCCTGATGAGGGACATGGATTGCATGGGCAGTTAAGCACGGTTGAGAGGTAATGGCTTAAACAGTCATTCAATGACTGAAAACACACTTTATCATGAAGACCTTGCAACTAACCTCTTGATAAACCAGTATTACAAGAAAACAGAAAAACAGTTTCATTTCAATCCATTTGTAGGACACTGCTTGCTACACATGCATACCTTTTTCATCATAACTCCATCCATACAACCTTGCATCTTCCATTCCATGCTTCAGTAAAGCAGCCTGATGCATTAGTTTCTTTGGAATACAGCCCACATTTACACATGTGCCTCCAAGACCTGATAGGAAACAAATCCCTTTTATCCCTTTTAGAGCCTAATGTGGGATGGCCTCTCACTACAATTTAATCTAGCATTCTTGACTCTGCAGTTGCCATCATGTTGCATCATTAAAATTAAATCAGTATGATAAGAAGTAATTTGAGAAAACAGTCAACATTTTGCGACACCAGCGCTTGTTTTCCTGTGAAAAGAGATTTGAGAAACTACCACAGAAAACCATGCTGATGATGCATGAGGCATATCTGGGTAGTGCTTCTGATTGGATGAAGCAAGCCAATCAGAAGCATTACCCAGAGTTGGGTGTAGTGACGCGTCATCAGAATGGAATTTCTTTGGTCGTTTCTTAGAAGTCATTAATTTTTGCGGGGAAACAAAGTGGTGGCGTTGTGAAAAGTTGCCTGTTTTCTCAGATTAGATAAGACATAAACGAAACAGCATAAGTGAAAAACGTTAGTCCAAAATGTGGCATGGTGCCTGTTTGAGTACAGAATTTATACAATTCAATACTTCTCATTTGCAAATTATACAGGTCTATTCAATCTTTCTCTCTGTTCTGTGTTTCATTCAAAAATAATAAGTCAGAACAGAATAAGTGCATGTCAACATTAGTCAGCCAAGGCCAAAAGTGAAGCTCTCGTGCAAAACTGTGAACTAAGAAAAATTGAAGGGAGCCCAGTGCTCTAAACCTGTGAAATCCAAGGAGCCCAGCATATGTTTACTATGAAGAAACTACAATTAATTTATCAAGATGCCCAGGAGCAATAGTCAGGCTTTAGGGGCTAGTCAGCGCAGCTCTGTTGTGGAATCTTTTAAGAAATGTCTTTCTGAAGTAAATTCAACTTTTGGCAAAAGCAAGAAGCAAACTGAATTCCTACTGAGCCTGCTGGCAATAAATAACAATAATAACCAATAACTGGCCAGTGGAGAACTTTAAATATATACACCTGAACCCTTGATAGAGTCATGTAACATGTACAGCCATGTGGACTATTTTTTCTCAACCATTTCTTGGGTGCATATTTATTACGCATGGTGCTTCCCTACACGAGAGCTTTGCAAATAATTATTAACAATACCAACGACACATTAAGCAGTAAAGTGCTTTATTGCTAGAAGACTGACCCCAGGTTGTTCCTACAGGAGATGGTTTAACAAAATCCAAAACTGCCACTTTTCTGCCAAGGTCAGCTGCTTCCTGTAAAGTGAAAATGATATATATGTCACGGGTGAAATTTGATTTATATTTACAGGTTAGACTTTTTTAACCTAAGGTTAATTCCCAATTTCATTTGTCTCCTAGCCCTAGAAGAAAAAAGGACCTTGAAAATCAACCTACAATCCTGGACAAAAGTCCCTGGGACAATAATGCAGTATTCGTGATTTTCTGTAATTTATGGGTGCCCTAAAAAAATTGTGCAACTTTTATGAAAATATCTTGCAGTTCTCCCTTCCCCAATCTTATACAAAGTCGAACCTTGAGGAAAAATTCTGGATACATGCTTCCAACCTTGTTTATGGGGTGGGAGAAAGGGATGGGCATGTGTCCCAAGACTTTTGTCCATGGTTTCAGGTTAAAATATTTTAAGCTGAAATCAAATACAGCCTGTGACATATATGTGTATTTATTCTGTGGAAATCATTATAAAAAAGCACTTCATTTGAGTGTCAATGTATTTGGCACAAAAGTAATAATTACTGGGGACACTATTTTTACATCTCTATCTGAAGATGGGACTGTCATTTTTTGTGGTCAAGTGAGCTACATGAAGGTCTAGCCATGTGCAGGGCAAAGGCAATACCTCCATTTCCTATTATTTTAAGACCCTGAGTACTGGCGCAGCCCTAGGAATTGAGCCTCCCACTCTGTCGTCAAATGCTCTACCCACTAAGCTAATCCTGCCATGGTTAATCCCTTCATGCCCATGGGAAATACCATTTCTTGCAGCTGTTGTCAAAACCAGGATTGGACCAGAACTGCACGATCGACGTATACTTGGCCAGCAACCTTACCAAACCTTTTGTTACTTTTACTCATAATCCCCTCCTCTGCCCCTCTTCGTGCCCCAAAAGTTTCCATCTCATTGAGACGGAAAAGAAAATCGGGGACCAACAGTGGGTGCATATCCATTCTACCAAGGTGTCTGTCAAGAAAGAGTTGACTGTATGTAGCAATACCTTTGAGCAAGCGAGTCCACCAGACCCACCACCAATAACAATCATATCATAAGTATAGTTCTCTGATGGCGGTGTGATCAGGTTCATTAACTTTCCTTCCTCGTGAAGTTTTGTTGTGTCATCTGCACCACCAATGTGATTCCCTCGAATGAAGACATTAGGAACTGTTCTTTGCCCTGTCATCTCTTTCAGTTTTTCATGTATTGTTGTTCCATTATCTGTATTTGAAGACAACCAAGCGGTTTTGTTATAAGATCACTGATAAACCATGACTAATAAATGGGTTCTCTTTTTTAATACAAAAGCAGTGGAGAATGCATAAGTGTGATGACCATTCTGAATGGTACTTTCCTATTTTTACTATTGAGCATGAGATACAAGATGCAGCTCTATCATCTAAGCCTACTGTTGAAATCTGTAGGTGAGTCCATTCATATGAAACAGAAGGTTCACACTACTAAATGTTATAATAAATTACGTGTACATCGTTTGCCTATCCTATTCAACTTGTAATGTAGTTATGGATCACCACCGAAAGTCAGTTCTTGACAAGCACCTTTCAGCTGTTTCACATGTCAAGTGAATGGATGAATCCTTTTCGAAGTGAGCAAACAACAGGCATTAAAGACTTCATTCAAGTGCAAAACTTCAGCTCACAAAGAGAAAGTGAAAGTCTGCCATGAGTGGATAAGGCATGTGCTGCTACAAATCCTACAATGCGTGAATTTCTTCTCTCCCATGTAGTCAATGGTGGCACAATCCCTAAGGGAACACAGCTTCGGGACCCCTTTTAGATGTTTATGCTTGATTTGCAAGCTTAGTAAATTGAAACATTAAGAATTTTTGCTTAAAAATATTATGCAATATTGCGAAATCCATGTAATTTGGGATTTTTGGTGTATAATTCGCCAAAAAAAGTGCATAATTTGCTGAAAAAAATGCATAATTCCAGAAGCCCTGCTTCTACGAGAGATTCAGACAAAGTGGCCTACCCCAGCAGAGTAGCTGATCAAAAGCATGAAGCACCTTTTTCTCACTTACTTTCACAAGTAGTAAATTTAGCGATTTTCGCAATTTGGGAAAAATACTCGCAAAGATAAAAATCGCAAAGTTTAATACCAAACATATATCATTGTTCACGCGCACCACTGAGTCAACCTTGAGGTCAACACTTTAAAGCCGNACAAAAGCAGTGGAGAATGCATAAGTGTGATGACCATTCTGAATGGTACTTTCCTATTTTTACTATTGAGCATGAGATACAAGATGCAGCTCTATCATCTAAGCCTACTGTTGAAATCTGTAGGTGAGTCCATTCATATGAAACAGAAGGTTCACACTACTAAATGTTATAATAAATTCCATGTGTACATCGTTTGCCTCTCCTATTCAACTTGTAATGTAGTTATGGATCACCACCGAAAGTCAGTAATCTTGACAAGCACCTTTCAGCTGTTTCACACGTCAAGTGAGTGGATGAATCCTTTTCGAAGTGAGCAAACAACAGACATTAAAGATTTCATTCAAGTGCAAAACTCCAGCTCACAAAGAGGAAGTGAAAGTCTGCCATGAGTGGATAAGGCATGTGCTGCTGCAAATCCTACAATGCGTGAATTTCTTCTCTCCCATGTAGTCAATGGTGGCACGATCCCTAAGGGCACACAGCTTCGGGACCCCTTTTAGATGTTTATGCTTGATTTGCAAGCTTAGTAAATTGAAACATTAAGAATTTTTGCTTAAAAATATTATGCAATATTGCGAAATCCATGTAATTTGGGATTTTTGGTGTATAATTCGCCAAAAAAGCGCATAATTTGCTGAAACAAATGCATAATTCCAGAAGCCCTGCTTCTTTGAGAGATTCAGACAAAGTGGCCTACACCAGCAGAGTAGCTGATCAAAAGCATGAAGCACCTTTTTCTCACTTACTTTCACAAGTAGTAAATTTAGCGATTTTCGCAATTTGGGAAAAATACTCACAAAGATAAAAATCGCAAAGTTTAATACCAAACATATATCATTGTTCACGCGCACCACTGAGTCAACCTTGAGGTCAACACTTTAAAGCCGTGGTGAGATAATGCATAAAGCCCCTTCAATAAAATGTCGCTTCAGTATGGCATTAATTATCTCTGACCAAGCATTATCCAAATCTGGTAATGCAATTTCAGATGTTGAGGGCAAGGCCAGTAAGCCAAGCAAGTGGGGTAGGAATCAGGTATTTGCCACAGCAGAAGCAGAAACAACTCGGGGCTGATGAATATGACCAAACTGCTGTAGCTTTACATACATGTGTTACTGAATAGGAAAATCAAAATTAAATACACTCCAATTCTACCTGCATGTCCCTGAAAATCGCGAAATTAAATACTTGCGAAATAAGACTCATTATTTTTCTCGAAATTTGATGCAATTTGGTGATTTTAGGCTACTGCTGGCTAGCTATTTGGCAATTCCCTGAATTAAACTGTTAGGATTTAAGTTTATTAGATTTTTAATTTACCCAGTAAATCCATTTCCATGGCTGTAAATGTGACATTCATTGACTTGAAAAGCTCCTTTACCTGTGAAGAAGTATTAGAAAAAAATAATCCTGTCAGGTGATAATCCTACCAACACATTTTCATGCATGCACTTTTAAGTTAAAAAGGGAGATATAGAGGAGATTACAAGGCCACGTGGAGATAGAAATTTTCTCTTTGAGTATTTGAAAACAAGAAGAGAAATTTCCTATCTCCAAGCGGCGATGTAATGTTCTATTTATTATACAAACACCTATGAAATACCACACCATTTCGCTTTAATATATAAATATTTTTTAGCCATGAAAAGCCAGTTTATCATGTAGCCATAGCAACAGTGATCTTTTCATGTGTTAAGATATGATTCATGTTTTTGCGTGAAAGCTCACCTACACTAACCACAAGAAATATTGCATAATTTGACCCATTAAATAACTTTTTGCCACATGTGACCTTCTGGAAATTAAACATAACTCCCTTCTACCTTCGGCACTGCGTTAAAAAGCCTGAATTATTAAGAGTTATCTCTGCGCGTCTTTTTCAGACGATAGACAGCTATCCATGAAAAGGGAGACAGATTATAATATGAGCTTTTAATTTCACTTACATGTGGGTAATTGGCAAGTTCTCACAATATTCCAAAGCTGTATTATAAATTTATACATGCACACCTCCAAGTTTAATGTAAATAGATGTATTGATGGAAACATAAAAGGGTTGGTTATTTAAACAAAGTCTAACTTAAGCCATGCATGGTTTAAGAAATCATTGGACCTCCAGATTTTCGTTAGTGGGTTATTTCAAGAAAATAAGTGCTTTTCCAGTCTATGCTATTTGCTTTAAAGAAATTGTTCATGATAAACCATGTTTGGATAATAGCGTTGGGAAAACTGAAAATAGCTTAGAACAAGGTTTTGTTAAATACGGGCTCAACTCTGTTTAAATAACCAGCCCAAAGTGTTGTTAGATAATTATTCCACCACATCGTTTGAATACTTTTTCATTTCAAAGTCATCAACTATCTTGTCATCATTTTCTCTACTCATAAATCATTAAAATTAACTTTCAAGTACAGATGACAGTTCGCCAAACTGTTAAGTGTACAAAAAATAATAAGAAGAATCTTAAAATATTGACAAATTCATTAGAATGTACAACAATTTTCCTCTGTTATGATTTATGCCACCCTGTTATCTGGTTGTTTGCAGTCTTTTTTTAACCTTTATATCTTTTGGATAAAACAGCCTTATCACCTGCTGTAATGATAAGTTTACAATATGTTTAAGAGTTTAAAATACGGTAATATTTTAAATAGTGAGGAACTTCCACTTAGAATACAATTCATGTTCAGAAGGAAAGGTCTAAAAATCTAAGTGAATAGAACATATACCTCATTAAAAAGGCGTAATATAAAAAGACGCTTACATGTTGTAATTACTATTGCTTACAATATCCAGGTCATAGGAAAACTATCACCCTCGATGCTTTTTGCCGAGTCTAACTTTTTAAAAACTTACAGAGGGAAAAACAGATTACCTTATTTCGCATGATTGTGTCCCCTAAGAACTATTATTATAGAACGTACATTAATTCAACTCCTTAGCCTTTTGTTTATATCATTTACAGTTGAAACACTAGTAATTAAGGCCGGGATAAGCCTGCAGTATAGATATTACAACCTGCTCGTATAAAGAGTAAAGATAAAATTAAAGGAGCCTACTATCGCTAACACAAGTCAAAAAGCTGTTATAAATATACAGAATTATTTAAGTTTCTTCTATCCATCTGAAATCTGCTCTCAATGCTCGTATATGAAGGTTTCAAGTAACCCCTGACAGTGTTAATAAGGGTCTTTGAAATCAGGATGGTTTGCGAGCGGCAAATGCCGGTCCGCATTGTGATGAATATTTTAGTTTAGACTTAAGCTAAATTCCATAGTTTTGAAAACAATGCTTTCTTGATCCTTTATTTTTGCTGAAGATGGAGTGATTAAAAGCAGACATTAAGTAACCCACCTTCTTGCAGAATGGACATGTAGATTTCGAAAATATCATGACCAGGTTATCTTTTATGCTCTGTTCAATAAGGTCCTTGACGGGCGCCATTTTGTTTGGTAGTTCGGGCGATGGCGTCCGCGCCCGTTTGAAGTTTGACACTGCAACACCAATGATGAAAATAATTGAAGAGCAACAAGATCGTGTGAAAAATCAACCTTTATACTGGCTAACAAACAAGGAACTATCCAATCACGGAAGTGAGATTGCGTAATTGAATTCGTGAAGGAACAGCCGGCTTTCAGTAAATATTGCTCTGCAACTGAAAAAAAAATGCTGATCACGTGCTATGAGCACTGGACTTGTTTAAAGTTTCGCTCGCATAGTGTATTAAAACCAAATTAATACAAAATCTTACCCTTATGTACAGAAATTATGAAGTTAGATGTAATACAACTCAAGCAACCACGGCAGACAATTACATTTTTTATAAAACTCCTTCTAGAACATGTGACTGTGACTCAGACAGAGGCAGAGAGCATGACATGACGTCACATAAGAATTTGGCGCGCGAGCGGGGAAATAAATATAACTTACAAATATAATCTGTTTCGATCTCCCTTTGGTTTCTATCTTTTACCACCAAATTAAGTTGGAAAAAAAAAAAAAGAAAACAAAAAAGAAGAAAACAAAAGGAGTAGAACTATGCATTTCAATTCTATCGGTACGTGATATTTTGAAAATTTGAGCTTCACACGTGCGTAATAAAGTCGCTGACTAACGATTAGTAGTCTCATTGCAAGTTTCGTCCCTCAGCACTCCGGAAATATCGTGACAAAAATGTTACTTTCAAGCTTTGAGGACTTTCATTTCCTCCTGATTACAATGTTGGATGTTTCTGGTACGTGATTTCGACAAGCTAACAATATAGATGAGACGCCGTAGCAAGCTCACTATGAAGATACAAACATCGAAAAACACAACAAGTTCGGCGATCATACTGTACTCGCCCACAACTCGATTTTTGGGTTTTCGATGAAATACAAAGAGATGGAAATATCGCCAAAGAGTCCTATACATTATAAACATCAACATCTCGAACCGAAAGAAATGTTTATCCTCAGATCGTTCATATGCGTTTGTATAGAATGTCAATATCGGTTCATTACATTTTAAAATACCTTCCATGTCAACTAACCGCCAACGTTTCTTTAGTTGGAAGTATGTTTTTTGTTCCTGTCTTACGTAGGGAGATATACAGGCAAACCGCTTGAGTTCCGGCTCGCTTCGATAGGCGGCTTGCTTTCCGACGATATGTAAGTTCAAAAGGACAAACACATACCTGTAGCCAATTTAATGCTCTGATCAATCGTTTAGTCACGCTGGATTAGCATTCCAAAAGCATCACCGGGATAACGCCACATCACTTATAGAGAAGAAACAAAAGCAAAGAAAACGGAAATGAAGCAATTTATGACTGTCACGATTTTGTAGTTGCCCAATTTACTTGTGTATATGAAGGTAACCAGCACTAACGCTAGTAAACTGGGAACTTCGTTAGATGCTTAAATGGCACGTGCAGAACATGTGCAGCACATGCAAAGAAAATCAGGATTTGGATTTGCAATCCGGATTTCGGATTTTACAACAAGCGCATAATCCGAAAAAAACATTTGCAAAACTGTTCTCGTGTTTTCCTGCTGATCCCTGAGAACAGTTCAGTCATATTCCCCACCCCCTCCCCCGCCCCAAAAAAGAATAAATAAAACGAACAAAAACAAAACAAAACAAAAAGCGGAAAGAAAAGTAAATCGCGTTTTACAAATAGGAAAGCCAGATTTCAAAATTTAAATCCAGAGACTAATCGAAAGCATCCGATCTATAAATTTATTGAACTACGACCGAGGTAAATTTAGTAATCTCCACATAATTTGACTCCAATATACCGAATAACTTCGGAAATATTCTCTTTCAAAAGACTGAGCTAAAAATTTTACAAAATGCATGTCTCATTAATTAACCGAGGGTGCCACTCAGCAATTTCGTGGATTTTTGATGGCTGTTATTTCCCTTAGTGTGCTGGGCACTCCTTTAGCTGCCATAAACCGCGGGTATGAGCCGCTGATCAGGGTATGATTTTCGATTCAGAGACTTGAGTCTTAATCAGGCACAATTTTACTATTTAGCGTCCTGAACAGTGTGTGAAGAAAGTGTGTGAAGGTTGGCGATGAGTAGTCTAATTTTCAGGGTGGTAACAACAATATTTTTTCTAAAAAATATCTAATTCCGTTAGCTAAAAAATACTCAATTCTTTATGCGAACACATAACTCAGTATGTCAGGGTCTTGTCCTAACCCTATCTAGACCGGACTCTTTTTTGCTTCCTGCGACCGTGAAGGAGCTTGGCCCCAACTATAAAACCACTTAGCCTGCGAAAACATCCGTTTCTTTACGCTCTTCGCTAACGTCCCCAGCGGCGAAGAGCGAGGAGAAACGGATGTTTTCGCAGGCTAAAAACCACTCGGCCAAGAAAATTACGCAGAAACATAGGCACGTTTAACGTGCATGAGCTATTTTGAAGGCTTCAGTGTAACGGTACCAACAATTTACTGTTTTGATCTAAATTAAGACTTCTTTTGTGCGAAATTAGGTATTGCTGTACATTAATGAAAACGCGAACCGCTACGCACAACTGAGTCGATCTTCATACTATAATTTGTCTTTTCTCTATCTTTTCTTACAAAATAAACAAATTGTTTAAGTCAGAGCGAAGACTGGAAGGTTTCAAGGTTTCTTCATGGTTTATTGAGATAATAGGGAGTTTCAGATACGGAGACTACGGACTACGAACTACGGCTGGACGAGCGTTGTCCTTTGTTTGTAGCACTGGGTTGAGGAGTTGTGCGAATATAGAACGTTAAGATTGCACTACAGACAGTAGACTACGAGAGAAGAGGGGGAGAGAGAAACAACACGAAAAGATTTTCTTGTTTTCATCACAGTTCACAAAAAAGCAAGTCAGTTTTGCATGTGATCTTACCTTTAGAACAATGAACAAATTCTTCCATACTTGAAGGAAGCAATTAAGTCGGGTGAAATTGGTGAACAAAGTTTTGGTTACACAGGTTTTAATTTTTTTCGCCCATGAATACTTAATATGTCGAATATCAAAGAATTAGACAGAAATAGTAATAGCTCATTGATTAGATTTACAAGATGAAATTCTCCGACTACTGATCTGATGTAGTTTTTTGAAGTATTGAAATGCCGAGTTTCGATTGTCTCGAAGATGTTTACATCATTTTCATTCAGCAAATGCGATACAAAAACTCGCATAAACAAAGTTACACAAGTAGAAAGACATACTAGTCAGTTCGAACAAACATTGAAACTTTTCAAGTGCGAAGAGAGTAAATTACCTGCATGATTTCTCAGGAGCACCCAACGGCAATTTTCGGAAAATATCTGTTCGGAAGACGAATTGAGAATTTTCGGAACATTTGTTGTTAAATGTCTTGCTTGCCTGCCCCTCCTTGGATTTTCGAACATCTACAAAATGGTAAAATTACCCATTTTTAACGGATTTTGACCCTAAAAAAGGCCACCTAAAATTTTCGGGAGCCTTTTTCCGGCTGAAATTTTCGAGAACGTAAGTTTTTATCCCTATAATTTTCGGATCACTAGACTTTTAGAAATCCGAACAGATGAAACATTTTTAGGGGATAAAAATATGCCTATATCTACCGTTTAAATACTAAAATACGTTCAACAATGCTATGTTAAGTGGTTTTGAACTATATCCTCGTTGGGTGCCCCTGATTTCTCTTCTCCTCGGCCGTCAATCTGAATTCTGAATTCACAACAGTGAACAGTTCCATTCCAAGAATTAATTGGGGATCATTTCGGGGTCGACGTGAAGAGAAATGGGGATCATTTCGGGGTCGATTTGGGGATCATTTCAGGGTTGGGGATCATTTCGGGGGCTGTACAGACCTCCTTTTCACTCGGCGTCGGGTTAAATTTCAACATGCCGAAGTATTCTGTCAGCGCTCGTTTATTTTGTCTGGCTCAATAAATTTAAAATGCCAATTAAAAAAACTTAGCCGGCACACAGTGGAGCAATATCACGGCATTATAGTATTAAACTACCGCACTATCAAGTTTAATCATGGCGAGCCGCAAGCCTTAGCGACCGAAATACGAGGGTGAAATTCGTCCCCCATCTGATCAGAAGGCCATTGCTTAAATTCAGTCAACCTGACACTAAAGCTGATGAGACGAACAAAACTAAAAACAAAGAACTTGACAGGATAAAAATCGCTCCGAGACGGTGCATCAGTTGGAAAACTTGTGGCGGTGTAGAGGAGTTTTGCACCAACTATCAAACAGGGGATACCTCAGAATCAATATGCATATTTGGATCATTTATTTACCGCAAATGAACGAAGTGCAGCGATTTAAATTTAACAGATTTTAAATTAACTATAAATTTAAATAGTTTTTATAGGACTGTAGCTTTTTCTTGGGAGCAGAATTTAAAGCGGGACTATTACCTTTTTCTGGAAAAGACCGGTGAAGTCTCCTATTTCATCCATCCTGTTCGTGGCTAAAAAAAGGCTTCTATATACAAACTTGTAAGGTCAGCTATATGATGTTCCTTAATTATGATTGAAACCATTTATTTCGTTGAAAACGGATTTGCGAGCCATAACCAATAAATACCAAGTTCCCTTGCACTTAGCGAAGGCGACACACCCGATCGCTTGCTTTTCCAGGTGACTCACCCAGAAGAGCACGTGCAGACGGAACTTTGGTCGTTGTTTTGAAAGAATAAGTTCAATTGCCAATTTTATAGCGTCTAGTTGAAATACAATCTTAGCAAGCCCCAACCAAAAGAAAACTTTATTTGGCAAAACGTTTCCCAAAACTATTTTCCTTATAAGCTTTCCTAAGCCTCGTTTTTTAAGGTAAGATTCATTTTTAAATATACACGTTTTACAAAGTCTTCTTACACTAGGCGAAGGCGTCTCACCCGATCGCTCGCTTTTAATCAGGCGACACACCCAACATAAAAGCACGTACAGAATACCCTGAACCATGTACATTTCATGAATTTGTTTTTCGGTGAAATAAAGCTCTCTGTTCGTGAAAAATAATAGAGACCGTTCGTGCATTGGTGTTTTATTAAAAAAACAAATAGGGGGGAACCACGATGGACGCAACCAACTAACTAAAATTCATTTCGATTCATAAAAATTATATAAAAGAAAAAGAAAGCTGCTTAGATTTAGAGACTTACAATTACCGAACAATACCCAACCCCCTCTCTGTGAAGAACATTTAGATTGATAGGGGTACGTACGCTCACTCCCGAGCGCGCCAAATTTAATTTGGCGGGCATTTAGAAGGTTTTGGCGCGGATATGTTCGAGGCAGAAATAAATTAATTAAAAAGGAAAAAAAATCGAACACTTTGCTTCCCTTCATGGAGTCTTACGATTAAGCAAGTCATTATAAAAACCAAAATTAATGTATCGCAAGGTAAACCTACTGATCTAAGGCTGAATTGGCCTCGCTTTTGAACCAATGTAACGAAGGAAGGCTGCCCATCTCCGGTTGTCAGAAGAGGAGCTTGAACTCTCCTAACCTGTCCGATCTGTTAAAATTTTCTTTGGAATACCAATCTAAGGGTAATGATTTCGAATTAACACAGAAATTCTCGACCCGGACACGGCAAAAAAGAGCTCGCATATACTCCGTACAATGATGGCTTGATCGGGCTGATCCAATCCAGAGAATAGTTGAAAAGACCGCGCGTTAACCATATTAACAGACAGTTGCGAAATTTAGAATTGTTTCATCGCCTCTGTGAAAATAACTATCGATGACAGCCAGTCTGACCCCTGCTGACATGCACGAGATCGAATGTAAAATTATAACAGGAAATTGAGCATAGCAACCGTCACTCAATCTAATTAGTAAAGGGGCTTAATGCGGCTCCTCATGTATGGCTAGAATTATTTTTGCAAAATAATACGCAAATATCAAGAGAGGATAAAGGGGACAGAGAAGGCATCCCCCATACAAAACCCTATTCCATAGGTAATTCGTCTCGAGTTATTTTTAGAATCGGGATAAAGTTAGCCTGTTCCAAGCGTTCAGATAGTGGAGAGCGGTGCTGAGTAAAGAAAGCGATGAAAAGTAGAGGGGGAGTGGGGAGTGGGGAGCAGTGCGAAGTAAAAAGGAGCGCGAAAAAATAAAAGCGAGAGAGGGGGAGAAGTTTTTTGGATCGTATTCTAACCAACATGAAGGAGTTCTATGATAAAGCCATCGAACGACCTAAACTTGGCCTTTCGGATCACAGTTCAGTGGAGATCCAGCCCAAGCTTCGAGCAAAACCATCGCAATTAATCAAAGGAAATAATTATCTCGAGGGATTTGAGACCTAGTAAAAGACACGCAATGCAAATTTACCTCGAAAATGTTGACGTACCACGCCTCCTTGACACCGTGGAGACGTGCGCGGATTTCTTGGGTTGCACGTGACGTCACCAAAAATCAAACTAAGAAACTATCGATTCTTCTGAGTTTCTACTTTCACGAGGTATTACAGTACCTAAACACCTTTACACGAACAAATTTTTGGTTCGAAAGGGTTCTTCGTTTTGCGAGAGAGGACGCTTGAATTTCCAAGCTTTCGCGTGACGCGGCATTTAGCTGGCGGCCGGGAAAGCTCTTATGTGGGTTAAAAACGTTACCGATTTTGGGAGATTTTGCAATCTAAACATTCCTTGTCTCAGAATAAATATTACTGTAATCTTTATGAGTTCCTCAAGCGAAGAATTCACGCATTAGTAGGAAAACTCGAAAACAGATGTTTCTGTTGGTATCCGGCGGCCATATTGGTGTTCCTGAACGGGACACCAACATGGCGTTTCCATACAAAGGTTTATAAATTTAGGTAAACCGTTTTTCCCAATATCTCGCATTTGAAATATTTCACAGACTTGATTCTTGGCAAGGGTTTTTGTATATTTATCTTTTTTCATTTCCCAGATTCTAGTCCTTCTGTATTGAATGGTTGGCATCTTTATTTTTCATTTCGTGACAGTGCAAGCCGAGAATTTGAAAATATCGTTAAGACGGGCCTAGACTTTATTACTCCCCCGCGATCCAAAACTCTTCATCGAAGCGAGCCTCCGTGGTTGAATGACAAACTCAAGAACTTGATCAAACGACGCCAATGTGCCCTTGCAAAAGGAAATATGGATACCTTTCGAATGCTCAAAAATTGCGTGAATCGTGAGCGTAAGATCTGCCGGGCAAAGTACTACGAAGCAAAGGTTAGTCATTTGAGGGAGTGCAAGCCATCCCTGTGGTGGAAAGAGGTGAAAAAGCTCAGCGGCATGTCACCTGCCTCAGAAACGCGGGACAACACCAGCAAATTACTGCAACACCTAGGTTTTTCACCAGGTGCCCTGGCAAATTACATCAATTCAGCGTTCCTGGCCCCAATGCAGATTTTTGAGCCTCTTACCCACAATCCTTTTGACCCACCACAAGCCAACAACGAAAGTCATGCCGTTAATATGATATCGGAGTTTTCAACCTTTATGAAACTATCTGCACTCAACCCCTCCAAAGCTCACGGGCCAGACGGTATCCCGGCATGGTTATTAAAAGAAAACGCTGATCTCTTGGCGGGTCCAGTCTCTGCGATCCTCAACTCCTCGTTCCACGAATCCCGCCTCCCGCCTTCTTGGAAAGAGGCTGACGTTATCCCGGTCCCAAAACAAAGGTTTATTAATGATATTAACAAGCACCTCCGTCCGATTTCCCTTACGCCTATCCTGTCTAAACTCGCTGAAGATCACATTGTTGAAAAGTACGTTAAACCTGCTGTGTTACAAAGAATCGACCCTCGACAATTTGGAACTATTCCCAAATCGTCTACTACACATGCTTTGGTCAATATGACGCATAATTGGCTTGTTAACACCGACGGAAATGGTGCCACGGCAAGAGTAGTCCTACTTGATTTCCGTAAGGCCTTTGACCTTATCGATCACAGTGTTCTTGTTCAAAAACTATTAACATATGATTTTCCGAGTCAAGTCAAAGGTTGGATTGTTGACTTCTTGATGGACCGGAAACAAAGAGTTAAACTTGCTCAGGATTGTCACTCTGAATGGCGCTCTGTGCCTTCCGGTGTCCCCCAGGGAACAAAACTAGGCCCCTGGTTATTTCTTGTCATGATTAATGACTTGGACACACCGGTTGACATGCGGAAATACGTGGATGATACATCTTGTTCCGAAATAGTTACAAAGGGTAGTGAGAGCAAACTGGATGACCTTTCGAGACAAGCGAGTCTCGATGGGTTCCAACTGAATGAGGCCAAATGCAAAGAACTTCGAATTGGATTCTCCAACAGCAACCACGATTTTGAACCCCTAGTCCTAAATGGCAAACCCCTTAAATTAGTCACCAGTGCCAAATTGCTAGGCGTGACCATTAGCCACGATTTAACTGGAACATGCAATCCTCTGAACTAATTAGGAAATGTTCCTCTCGTCTCTATTTTTTACGTCAACTCAAGAGATCCGGAGTGGCACCAAGAGAACTGGTGCAATTCTATGTGACATGTATTAGGCCCGTCCTGGAATACGCAAGTCCTGTATTCCATCGTTCTCTACCAAACTACATCTGTGAAGATTTGGAACGGATCCAAAGAGGGGCTTTCAGTATCATCCATCCTGACCTGTCATATAGTGTAGCACTAGAAACAGTTGGCCTACCGAAACTTCATGAGAGGAGAGAAAAGATTTCAATCGATCTGTTTGACGAGATCGTCTGTAACCCCACCCACAGTCTCCATGGCCTCCTCCCCCAAAGGAAGAGTTGTAAATATGCTCTGAGACGCAAAAGTGATTTCACTCTTCCCCTATGTAAAACCGAGCGTTTGAAGAAAAGTTTTATTTTTAGCCATGTCTATAAGATGTAGATAATTTTTCTTATTTTCTCTTTGTTATCATCAGTATTTGTAAATATCCCGTAATTCAGCCTATGGCTGCAATGGTGTTTATAATAAAGTATCTATCTATCTATCTATTCCATTGCACAAAGCAAAGCAAAACAAAATTAAAAACTAGTATGTCAACATAATGACTTTCCGAGCTCTCAAGCAAAAGGCACTCTGATTCCGACTGTTTCACTGTTGACAAACCCAAACGAATGTCACGCGCAGGGGGTCATGGATGGGAGTACTGCCAGCCGACATCCGGTCCAGAAGCCTTTGCGATTGCTTCGAGGCAGTCCGGCATCCTTTGCGACTAGTAGTTTGACAACTTGGGACGAGTAAAGTTTCAATGCGTGTACGGCCACAGCGTAATACACCTTTGTGGAAGAGTTTTGTCCATTCTATCGCTTTTCTTCTTTATACTACTACATGAGAAATTTCTGCAACTTGATTGGCTTAGAGCAGTGATTTTTCAGCTTAATTGGAAATAACTACATGTGAAAATTACAAACCTTTTGCGGGTAATAGTATGACCAAATAATAGCAAGATTTGTACGTGATATTTGGCACAAATACCACTGATATTTCAAAATTGTGTCAAAAATTTCGTGTAACAATTTTGAAATATCACTCGAGGTAGTATACCAAATATCACTACAAATCATGCTATTACCTATCCTAATATCCACTTGCACAGACAATGTCTAGTTTGTCATAAGAAAATTCAACAGCCTCTCCATCAGTTGATCTAGCTCTCCCCTTAGCCGACGCAGATGCCCTTTCAGCACTTTCAGTTTATCGTATGCTTTCTGTGCATCCCTGCTGTTCTTGAGAGACAGGACAGTCGAGCCCGACGCCATTCCAGTAGTGAGTACAAGCCCCGTACGGTACAGCCAAACGGGCATTGACGCAGGAGTCCCTGCGACCAGCGCGGTGCCGGCCACGATCGCGACCAGGGCTGAGAACCTCGCGTTAACATCCGCCTCACTCTTGGCCTTCATAACGCTTTGCATCAGGTCTTCCACGGCGTCGAGAATGCGTTCCACGTTGCGAAAATACTCACGGGACTTCGTCCAGTCTTCCATGAAGTATTGACGCATGGCTTTTGGCTCGATATTCTGCTGCATCATGATCTGAGTGACTCGCTCATGAAGCTGTATCAATGAGGCCGTCTCGGCGTTGTGCGCTTTATATTGCCCTTTTAGCTCCTCTATTTCGTCAAAGAATCCTTCTATTTCACCCGCGAGGGTTACGCTTTTGTAAAGTAGGAAGGAGGAGAGGAGAAATCCACCAGCGACTCCGACGTTTTGTACTTTACCGCCATGAGCCTCGGCAAACTGCGAGATGCTTGAGACAGTCTTTTGCCAAGCAGGGTTGTTTCCTGCAGCCGCACTTAACTTCTGTGTGACTTCTCTGAATTGTTGGATTGTCGGGCATACTAGATTATTTAAGGATTCGATGTGAAGACCGACCTCGGCAGCGAATAACAGAGAATTTTCCCCCATTTTGAGCCTGAGGCTGTATACACACAGTTCGCAACGGCTTACCTGCGACAGCTGCCTAAATGGAAAAAATTGCTATAAACTGCTCAGAACAGGGACTTTTCCCTCGAGGCCAGAGCCAATCAGCGTGCTAGAAACTTTATATGTAACCTAAACATTACTGCGATTCGCTTTGTGATTGGCAGGTAACATCTCTTTTCTGCGAAATCCCCTGCCGTAGAAAGGGACTTTTCCACGTGGCCTTAGCCAATAAGCGTGCTAGAAAATTGGTAATAGACTGTCTATAGCTGCAACCCGCTTTGTGATTGGCTGAGTTCTGATACCGTCTGTTCCGGCTCCTTTCGGAGAAATGACATGCTTTCTCCAACTAACATTTCCCTCAAAACAGTTGTTTGAAACGAGTATTCTCATATTTCTCCCTTGTAAGCTTGCTAGTTGTGTCTTAAGGCTGTTCTTAAACCCAAAATGCCCGTAGCCCTTTTCCTAGAATATGAATCAGCCTTTCAGAACCTTTACCCAACTCGACACATATCGCAAGCTTCCTTGGAAAATTTACAGAGCTTCTACCACGCGACGAGTTCCAACCCCGAGCTACGTCCGAACATGGAGAAGATTATTGAATACGTAGAGGCAAACCCGGGGAAACTCTCGCTTGGAGCATCTCTAGCTGCGTGTACTTGGCTGGTTTATCACAGTGCTGACCTCGGGGCAAGAATCGAGAAATTCATTCACAAGCAAAATCACCGACACCTAGATGAGTTGAATGTTCCAAGACTAGATCAATTGTATGGAATTATCAGAGGAATTCTAGTTACCGCAGAGGAAGACCCGGCACAGGTTAAAGCATCTTTCCATGAAGTTTTCAAGGGACTAACAGAGTTTTACCGGAAGTTACAAAGCGTTATGGATTCAGTCGAAGATACGATAGATGTGCCCAGATCCAAGATGGCGTCCGTCAAAACTACAGCCACTTACGGCTGCACTGCTATCCTGGCAGCCTTTGGATTCATGGTCGGAAGCGAAAGCAGAATTAATCCGATACCTGTATTGTGGTGGAAAAGAGCAATGTTGAGCACTGCGGCTTGTTCGTGCGTGTTTATGTTTATTTCACTAAAGAAAATCTACGAGCTTTCCGGGTTGTTAGAGGAACAAGATAATCTCAAGCGACGCATGCAGCTTCTCAGAGATCAGTATGTGAATCAGTTTACGATGGATTTTGTAGAATTTTCCTGACTTATCAAGAAATGCACGAGCAGTGTTATTACGGTCTCTAAACAATAATAGAGAATAAAAAACGAGGGATTAATCACCGAATAACACACGAGGCACGATTTACGGACAGGTTTTCAACGTAAGCCACTTACAGGGCTTACAACCGAGCGGGGAACTGGGAAATAACTGCATAGTGCGAGAAATCTTCGAAACGAAGTGAAAGTTATTTTATAGTCATTTGGATATCATTTTTTCAATACACAGGGCCATATTGTAATGAAGAAGTTTAAGAAATGGTCCAGATAAGAACGATAGCAACAACGGCAACGAACATGTTGGAATGCAAAAAAGGTGCTAATATTTCTATTGTCTGTACTTACTTCTGATTGGCTTAAACAGCAAAAGTTAACAAAACTTCATAAAGCAGTACATATATTCATCCTTACTTTCCAACCATCTTCCATATAACAAAATATGGTCTCAGTTTGAATAATAAAGAAATCCTTATGTGGGGAACATGTAAAATTGTAAACTTTTCTTGGTTATTGTTTTCAACTCTTGTGATTGGTCAAAATCTTTTAACACAAAAAAACACCCTTTCAAAGATGAGTGGAAATGCATTTTATTGTGTAAACGGCCTTCATGTAGGTTTATGCATTCTCTGTGTAAAAATGAGAACATTCCTATGTGGGGAAAGCACCGTTGCCGCAGAACAAAAGAAATAATGCTATCCACCTTACCCGGATCATTACTTAACATAAAAGCACCCTGCATAAAAGAGATAAGTCAAATTCACATTGGCACTGCATGATTTTTGTCATGGTTAGTCTTTTAATTTCAGCTTGCTTTGGGACCTTTAGCTAGGAAGCTAATATTTTGTAAAATTTATGCCTTTTTGATAACAGGACTGAAACATTTTTCGCGACTGCTGTTGGAGGTGTATCATGGATTCCAGTTGTCAGTTGTTTGCCCTTTGTTAATTCTTTGATTGTCTTTTTGTCCTATGAAAATATTATTTTGGGTCACAAGGCGGAAACACTCACTTTTAGAATTCCCGAGATAGATTAAAGAGCAATTATGTTCTAAGACATTTTTCTTGGCTCATTCTCAGCAAGTGTGAAAGCCTGTCTGGGTTATGGGCAATATGTTTTCCTTTGCTTTGTCCATATTATTTTTCTTGTGTGCATTATTTTGACTTGTCTGTATTTTTTGTTTTGAGCTTTAGACATGTTACTTCTAAGGCTCACAGGCCCTCACTCTGAGATAGCCTGGCCTTATACTTATGCTTGCAATGTTCAAGTTCAAGTTCATTTATTCACACTTATTCAATCAGGGTCGGCCAGG
>CALNXI010002110.1:38832-51159 GCA_942486025.1 Porites evermanni
AAAATTTCTTGCTTGCCTGCCTCTCCTAGGATTTTCGAACTTCTAAAAAATGGTATAATTGCCCATTTTTAACGAATTTCAACCCTTAAAAGGTCACCTAGAATTTTCGGGAGCCTTTTTTCTGGCTGAAATTTTGGAAAATGTAAATTTTGATCCCTATAATTTTCGGATCCCTAGACTTTCAGCTAGGAAATCCGAACAGATGAAAAATTTATAGGGGATAAAAATATGCTTATATCTAGCGTTTAAATACTAAAATACGTTTAACAATGCTATGTTCAAGTGGTTTTGAACTATATTCTCGTTGGGTGACCCTGGAAATACGCGAGCGCACGTGAAACTCACCAGAAGATGATACGTGGAGAGTAGACAGAATACGATGACAACTTAGGGAGCGTTCTAATGATCGTATTCTGGAATAAGAAAACGCAAAGTTTTAATTGTTTCAAATAGCTTGCACCGTGATTTTTGGACTACTTGGAATATTTTTTTATTTTACTCACTTTTTATAAGATAAATTAGATAAATCGTTCATGAAGTAAAAATTTGTGAAACTGAAATACAGTATAAAACTATACGCTGTGTCTATAAGTCTAGCAGCCGGGAAGGGTCTTAAAGAAACAAAATTCCCGACAGTACAAAATTTTTCAAGAATTTCTGCACAATCCCTTTTTCTGATCCTCTGAAAGTATTATATCGTCATTAAGAATTACCAAGCGATCAGGAAACCAAAAATTGCTTCGCAGCTGAGTAGTTGTGGTTCCTTGGGAATAGAGTATGGTCAGGAGCATGATCAGCAGGAATTCTCGTTAAACGGGTCAGCATTTCTTTTCTCTTGATGGATTCAGTTGATAAAGATTTTGCCGGGACCAACTGCTGATGTGGCTGATAGCTTGTTGAATATCACTGTGACTGAATGGTGGAATCAGCTCAAATGGCGTTGTCGTCACGAAATTTCCCCTTCGGTGTCTTATGTCCTGGACCTCAATATGATTCATCATGGCGAGAAATAGCCTAGAAATAGCCAAGGCCCGGGCCAAGTTCCCTAATGGGACCGCCGAAAAAACACTCATCCGGTCTTAATGACAGTCCCCACCAAGCCTAACCCTTTGTTGCCTCTCTTTTAAAAGTCTGTAATCCAATTCATGGTGCTAGTCTTAGGCGTTGCACTCAAGCTTTATGGAGTTTGGCCACCAGAGTCTAACTAGCAGAAAGTGCTAAGGTCGTGGATGATCCAGGGTCCAGCGGTTATTTCATACTGTTTAGGATCCGTAGATAATAGAACTGTGGGCTTCAAGGATTTGGTGATGACAAAGGCTTCAAAGATATTGGATAATGTGGATGTTAGTGTCATTGGTCTCAAATCCTTGTCAAACAGAGTGACCGAAATGTCAGGAATGTCACGAGCTTCCAAGCACGAAAACACCTGCATTCTGAGAAGGAAGAGTTCAAGATGTCAGCGATAGTTGCAGCCAGTGTAACAGCAAACATTTTAAGCATTACCTAGAAGTCTATATAATGTTCTCACAGGTAGAACGTTCCTCCAAATCGATAAATATTTCACTGGAATTGCCTGGTCAATATCAGGTACACGAGCACAGTTCGCTAGGGGTATGTTGTCCTTCATAACAATTACAAATGTCTCACTAATCTTTCCCTTTTAAAACAGTCTCTTTACAGACATGATCAGGACGGATACCCAACACCAGGTCACGCCTGTTGTTTGTCCATCGTCGTCGACGATGACTACGGATATCACGAGGTGTGGGATTTACTGCGAAATTACTGTGAATTTCTTCACTACAACTGCCTTACCTCAATTGTCTCACTGCCTCTCTTTTCTAATTACTGTCACAAAGTAGTCGTCGATGTTCGCAGATCTCGAAAGTTGCTGCAAATGTACGTGAGGTTGTCAACGGACTTGAGTGTTTCCTCTTTGACAGCGATAGCTGGTACCACTTAGGGCTTCTAAGGGGTAGGCTGGTGTAGAACTTCAGTTGTTCTTGGTACTAACTGTTAGATCAAAGTTGTGGGAAGCATTAGAAAAGCAGTCGACAGTCGATACTCAGTTCAACGGGGACTCGTGACAGCGTTGAACATCCAGTCATCTGCGAAAAAGACATCACACACTATAGCCTCTTTGAGCCTAGTCATTGCCTATAGCCTACGCAAGTAAAGAGTCTTTCATCGGTCCTGTACCAAGTAATTAGCATACCACTATCACTTTCTTCGACGTTGCAGAAGAAGTCCGCCAATAACTTGGCTATTAACATCCTGTTTAACAATGTGGGGGCAAGGACACAGCCTTGCTTGAGTCTGTAGGTGACTGGAAATGCTTCAGAGGAGTTTCCATTGTCCAGTACTCGAGCAAGCACGTCATCGTGGAAATGACGCACTATACTGTTGAAGTTATCTGGACAGCCAAAGTTGCCACGATTTTCCACACTCGCTAGCAGTAGACGGTGTCAAAGGCCTTTGTCAGGTCTACAAACGTTATGTAGAAATTTCAATTCTGTTCTTTACACTCTTCCTGGAGTTACCGTGCAGCAAACGGCATCAGCCCTTCCAGAAGCCACACTCACTTTCTGGAAAGTGGCCATCGGTTGAAGAAGATTCTTGCAAGAATCTTGCCAGGGATGACTATGAGAGGAATCCCTCGGTGATAGCCCCACGATTGCCTGTTTCACTTTTGCGTACAGAGGTGGACANAAGTAAAGAGTCTTTCATCGGTCCTGTACCAAGTAATTAGCATACCACTATCACTTTCTTCGACGTTGCAGAAGAAGTCCGCCAATAACTTGGCTATTAACATCCTGTTTAACAATGTGGGGGCAAGGACACAGCCTTGCTTGAGTCTGTAGGTGACTGGAAATGCTTCAGAGGAGTTTCCATTGTCCAGTACTCGAGCAAGCACGTCATCGTGGAAATGACGCACTATACTGTTGAAGTTATCTGGACAGCCAAAGTTGCCACGATTTTCCACACTCGCTAGCAGTAGACGGTGTCAAAGGCCTTTGTCAGGTCTACAAACGTTATGTAGAAATTTCAATTCTGTTCTTTACACTCTTCCTGGAGTTACCGTGCAGCAAACGGCATCAGCCCTTCCAGAAGCCACACTCACTTTCTGGAAAGTGGCCATCGGTTGAAGAAGATTCTTGCAAGAATCTTGCCAGGGATGACTATGAGAGGAATCCCTCGGTGATAGCCCCACGATTGCCTGTTTCACTTTTGCGTACAGAGGTGGACAATGGAGGCTTCCATGAGGTCTTGAAGAATGACTTCCTTCTGCTACTTGGACTAAAAAAAGCTCGGTGAGCGTACGTAATGGCACTGGTCCTCCCGCCTTGAAGACTTCGTCTAGTATGGAATCTGATCCAGGTTTTTTTTTTTATTGAAATTCTTCGGAAAATCTCCAAAGGATTTGTTTTATCTCTATTGGAGATCTACGAGCAATGGCTTGAACGTTGATGGACTAGGGCGTATTTAGGACGCTGATGAAACATTCCACCCAACTCTCCAGGATGGCGTTCTTCTCAGTGTATAGTGTTGTTCCCCGTTGCGGTGATGTTCCAGAGGACCGAGGCCCATATAAATGTTCTTTAGGGCATTATTGCAGTGTTTATTTTTGTTATTGTCAGCATCTGCCTTTTTATTGAAACCGGAGTCACAGCACCTTGAGGCTAGATTGACATGTTGAGTTTTCAGATATTGTCCGGCTGCCTTCTCTGCACATCGCCCTTGTCACTCTAACTTCCTGCCTGTCTCTTCTCCAGACAGGAACATAATCGATCAAATGCCAGTGCTTACTGCATGGGTGCATCCATTACTTCTTGGTGTAGGTGGGTAGACGATAATCTGCATGTGAGATGCACAGGTCTCCAAAAGTAATAGTCCATCACTGTTACTTTTCCTAACCGCATTCATCCCTATGACACCCCCCAGTGCCAAATCTGGCATTAGAGGCGTAGATAATAATGCATTTGTCCTGCTTTGGCAAGCCTTTCATGATGTGTTTTAAGTCCTTATAGAATTTATATTTCGTCTCCTCAAGGTTCGTCATCGTTGGAACATATTTACTGATAACAGTGGCGTAACGGTTTCCGAGGCAAGAGAGCCCGAAAAGCCATGAGGCGATGGTTGATTCCTTAGGGAATTTTGGCAAACGTACTGATCAGATATGCTTTGACAGCAGTTCCCACTCCTGCTTCACGATGTTCTTCGCTGTAGCGATCACTCCAGAAAAAGCCAGGCTTCGATCAGCTGACCTTTATTTGCTAACCTTGTCTCAATACGCTGGGATATGAATGCTGTATCTGTCAATTTCTCTTGCAACTAGAACTGTCCGTCTCAGTTCTGTAAGCTTTGGTGCTGTCCATGGGCGTACGCCCACTCCATATGCCGATGGTTCACAATGTGAACTTTGCTTTCATCTTGATGTTTCGACTGCACAGATAGGATCCCCTCCTGCCGCGGTAAGCTGAGGCAGCCTTTGTTGGGAGCATCTTTTCTAGCCCCTTCCTCAGGTCATAGAGGAAGGCAGAAGAATTCCTAAAGGGGAATGCTCAGACATTCAGGGGAGATGCCGAACTCCACCACTCCTTCAGTCTAGTAGCGAACGAACCTAGTGTGTTCTGACCACAACTTCCAGTTGCAGTGAATCCGCCATGCGGCCTTTTCACACTCCCTTCGCGACAGAGCTTTAAGGAAGAGTGGGTATGATATCTCAGTGACGTGCACATGAATTGGATTAACATGTAGGAGAGTTGAGCCGTGTCGTGAGCCTCACTCTCTCGTCCTGAAATTTTTAGGCCCTTGCCCAAGACATAGGCGAGGTGACTGGAGATAAAGCAGGAAGCTTTACAGCACCAGCTGCATGCAAGCCGTTGGCTCATAATAAGCTCATTCGCTCTTTGACAGGCCTCGTCCTGCTGGGTGACTTTCCACCCACCACACCATTCCACAATGTAGGGGCAGGAACCAAAATAGCTTAGTTCTAGCTCTTTGATAAGACAGAGTAGTGAACGTGACCATGATCTTATGGTTTGTAATGGATGATGGCCTTTTGTTAGAAGCTTCAAGTAGTCTACCGACTGGCCATTTATGGTCTTGTAGTGAGGTTAAGCGGAGACTGGTGAAATAACTCCTTTTCTGAACTGGTAGCCAGTGCAAGTTTTTTAATAAAGGCTTGCAATGGTCGGAACGTCACTAGAACCCATCACATAACGCACTGCAGTATTCTGAATTCTTTGAAATTTATCTCTTTGTAATTAAGGTATGCCATATAAAACACTGTTGTAGATGACAAGAGCATTAATTAACACCAAGTAAACATTGTAAGTAAACATTTCAAGCCCATCATATGAGAGAGATTTCCGTGTACATCCTATTGATCTTATTGCGGGAGTAGCATTTTTACAAACTTCATTGATGTGAAAACTAAGCGACAAATTATCATCTATTATGACACCTACGTTTCTAGCTTTCTTCTTAATGTCAATTCCTGTAAACGTAATGGTTGCTTCGTAAACCGTGATGTGAAATGATGGTGTAGCTAGGCCTGTCCCGATTGTGCTCGGCAACTTTTGAGCAACTTGCAGCGTTTAAAGCAACTAAGAGCAACCTAGAGCAATTTTTTAACAAAGTATAGGTTTAGAGCACATATTAAGCACGAAAAAGTCAACGATTTTATAGAAAACTTCAAGGATAGTCCTCTCTGCTAAATGTTTGGCAACCTTAAAACACACCACCTCTCACTTGGTCACGTTTCGCAGGCCTGAGGCAATTATTATCGTATGGACAATTAATTAGTATCCTTAAATGTCCTCCCATATTAGCAAGCGATAATCTATATCTAAGTCTTCAAGGAATTTTTCTTGACCAATGTTATCAATCATCGGAAGAACGAAAAATTAAGCTTTAAATTGACGTTCATTTAAAAAGATCCAGGAACTTTACAGATTTAAGAAGCAACTTTTTGGCATTTCCAGCGTTTTACGAGCACAATCGGGACAGGTCTAGGCGTAGGCAGTTTAGATGCCGACTAATCTACGCGTCAGTGTCTGAGCCCTGACCTTACATTACGTCACACCCACTTCGCTTGGCAATATCACACAGCAGTTTGACCTCCAGCCATTAACCACAGGGTCTGGACTGGTGGATGTTTTCAGTTTTGGGACCATAGTGGTTTGTGGTACCATAACCAGACCCATTTCATTAAAACATGTATCTTGCGGAAGGTACGTAATTACATGGTACAAATGTACGATCCATACGAGCCATTCCAACATTTTAATGGGTCTAGACACGGTTTTTTCTGCCGTGTAAATGGGGCTTAAATCACGATTTAGTTGTCTAGAGCGACCACAGCCATTGCAACTTTAACGTTAACAATTGTAAGTTCTTTGCTTTGCCATGGCTTTTGAAGTGAAGCGCGTCCACCGCAACGTTTTCAACTGTATATATAATGCATGTTTAATTCAGATCTATTCCAGGTAAAGCACCGTTTGATAAAAAAACTATATATTAACTCTTTAATGGTTTTGACGCCGACCTCTTGGAATTGGCGAAAACTGGGCTGAAATAGGGTCTAAAAAGCGATTCTGACATTCTCTAACTGACAAATTTACTAAAACATTTTTGCCCCTAACATATATTGAAGGTTAACTGTGAATTTTTTTTCATGTTTACGCCTAATACCCTGGGTACCAGAGGTCTTTTCTCGCGTGCGACGAGGAGCTCTGTCGGCCGCAGGCCGACATATTTGGCAGTCATGAACCTTTTCCTGTTCGTAACATTCACCATCCTGAAATAGCAGAAGAGGAACCTTCGTTTCGCACATGATCTTTTCAAATTGACCCGCTCAGATAAAAGTCTATTGTACTACGGGGTCTTCGGGTTTGGAAACGTTTCTTTTAAGTCGTCGTTGCCGCCATATTTTACACTTCATTCGGGGTTTTGTAGTCTTTCAAAAGCAGTCGATCCACAATTTTTTGCACACTGGGCCACATTAAATTGTGCAGTTCTAAAAAGGATATTGGTTTCTTAGCCCACTCACTTTCATCCATTTTTTAAAGAACCGCATGCTAATCTGGAACAAGACCGAGGCTGTAAACTTCTAAACGCGTTTAAGCCTGTAAATCCGTAAAAGCCAGTAAGCCTACAAGCCTGTTACCCTGTTTTAAAGGGTGAAACCCTGTTAGGTTTTACTAGGTTTTATTATGTACGCAACCTTGTTAGCTGGTAAGCCTGTCAGCTTTGTTAGCTTCCAGAGTGAGCTGTTTAGCTTCTAAGCCATTACTAGCCCGTAAGCTTCTAAACCCTTAAGCCTGTAAGCTAATGTAAGCTTTCAGAGTGAACTGGTTAGCTTCTATGCCATTTTAGTAAAAAGCAACTAGTGGTCTATCATCAATGCTGCTTTCTGATTGGTTGAGCTACAACTAGGCTATATGTTATTTCGGGCACTGGTAGCGAAAAGCGCCTGCTTTGAAAAACAAAACAATGGCGGCTGAATCGCATTTTGCTAGCTACAGTTGCTTTGTCTCCATATTTTTGACCAACTAGTTGGATTTTACTAAAACAATTATTCCTCTCGCCTTCATGGCCTCTGAGTCAATAGCCCATTCGGCCTTCGGCCTCATGAGCTAGTGAGTCAAAGCCCATATATTGGGGCTCGAGGAATAATTGTTAAATAGCCCATAAGCTTCTAAACCCGTAAGCCTGTAAGCCCTGTTAGCCTGTGAGCCCTGTAGGTCCTGTAAGCCTGTAAGCCCTGTTAGCCAGTAAGCCCTGTAAGCTTAAAGCCCGTAAGCCTGTAAGCCTTGTAAGTGCTGTAAGCCCTGTAACCCTGTAAGCCTGTAAGCCCTGTGTAAGATCAAAGTGGAACATTTTTTCTATCATTCGTGTTTGCGTAATTTGTTTTTCCTTTGCGTACGCTAAGTAGTTTATAGTTCTTTTCGTCTTTTTGTTAGTTTATTTGCGTGAATTTAGGTGAATTCCTTTCTGTCAGTTTTCGCCACCTCGTTAGCGTTTCTTTGCTATTTCATCTTCATTAGCGCCTAGGTTTCTATAGTTTTATTTTCCGCATGTTCTAGCGCATTTTTCATATCGTAGTTTTGCAGTACAGTGCAGTTGATTTGGTCCGCGCTGAGCTCAGTTCTGTTTAGTTTCTTGCAAGTCTCTTCGCGTTATCCGCAGTCCGCTTCACAATGTAAGAGTACTTTACAGTCCTCGTTTTTGCAGTTTTGTTATTTCTTTACTCTGATTTTCCTTAGTCGCAACTTGTAATTTACCGTTTTAGTTTCAGCCCACGCCGTTTGTATCCACACTCTTTAAACCACGCATTTTATTTCAAGTACCAAGCACGTCGGTTACAATAAATCATCGTTCTATTTTGGCTTGTGGTGTTGTTATTAAAGGCCACGAGACTTTTACGCCTATTGCAGTTTCACCGTTAAAAATTGTCGGTGACATGTCGTTTCGTCATGAGCTTTAGTCGGAAGCAGCTTACAGAGCCCGTCGCCCAGAGAGTTGGAACACGCGTGCGACAACCGAACTGTTGGCCGAATTTTGAAGCTTCCAACCTGGAAATACTTCGTTTAAAGAAAAATTCAAGATCTGGTCACCTATCTACCGTAACCGCCATTTGCAATGAAATTTCTGGCTTGCTTACTGATGATCATAATCTTCAGGAGGTTAAAGAGAAGCTTCCTTACTTGGACAACGTTTTTGAAAGATTTATAGAGGCCCATCGCGACTATGTGGGCGAAATTCTGGATGAGAACGCCATCAATGAGGGTAAGGCTATCTTGAAGATAAAGAGAGAAAGGTTCGTGTGTTCCGTCAGCAGATCGTCGATTGGATAACCGATACTGAACACAAGCTGTTGGCAGAATCGCTTTAAGTAGATTCGGCGGTGAATCCCTAGGATTCAATTAGTTGGCTGGCACGCCAATTCCTTCTGGTGCTTCCTAGGTTTCAAAAGATTCAAGTCGAGCAAGGTCGCGTGGTGGCCGTACTTCATCGGTTGCAGCCGCGATAACCAAAGAATTCGCAAGAATTGCCGAGTTAAAAGTTGACATTTCTATGCTAGAAAAGCGCCAAACACTCGACGAGGAAAAGTTTCGTTTACAGCAGGAAGAGTTACGCCTTAACCTCAAAGCCTAAATGGCCAAGACAACAGCTAAGGAGAGGGTCTACGCAGCAATGACCTCCTCTTCTCTACCGGAGGTGAAGCCTTTAAGATTGGAGACAGAGCTCCAGGATTAATATCGACCTGTTACCAGCCACCGCGCGAAAACGTCTATTCCAGGCGAGGTGCACCACCCAGGCCAGGGCGTGTCCGTGGATTCTGTTCCTTACAGCCAGTTTGATTACCAAGCAATTACAGTCAGCGAGGATCTGAGAAAGGAAACGATTGGTTTGCAGCGGCAACAGACTGTTCTTCAGTTTCAGCAGAATAGAATGATGGAATTGCTAGCGCACAATCAAAATAGGAACAAACTTCCGCAGTCCCGCGTTCCTGCGTTTAACGGACACCCTACTGATTACCTCACCTTCGTTCGCACTTTTAAAAATTTAGTTAAATCCACAACATTTAGCAGTCCTGATGGACTCTATTACCTTGAGCAGTTCACCGCGGGGTACGTTAAGGAACTTGTAAGATCCTGTCATCATTTACCAGCAGAAGAAGGTTACGATGAGGCTCGTAGGCTTTTGAGAGGGAAGTATGGTGATGATTACCGCATAGCATCCGCTTACGAGATGAAGGCCCTCGATTAGCCGGGCATAAAGGCAGAAGATGGTGTGGCTTTGAATCGTTTTTCAGTCTTTCTTGCAAGTTGAAAGAACGCATTGACAGGTAGCCAGCACATTTCTAAGTTTTATCAGCCAGGAAACATTCAAAAGTTGGTGCTCAAGCTTCCTTAACTCATGAGAAAAAGATGGCGTCGCTTAGTTGATGAAATCATGGACAGACAGTTCAGGCCAGTGAAGTTCAGTGACTTCGTTGGCTTTGTCGATCGCGAAGCTAGAATTATACTAACCAACCCAGTCTTTGGCAAGATCTCCGATACCATAAGGTGGGCGCCTGGTCAGCGGTCCTCTGGGGCAAGACATCCAATTCCAGGAATCTCTGTCTCTTAGCACATGTAGGAAATAGTGAAGGTCCTACCAGTGAGACGGTTCCGCAGAGTGTAAAGGAGCCAAGTCAACGCGCCGATGGAGAGCAGAAACCTCGGACTCGCAAGGTTCAGCCATCTGGAATCGATCAGAGTCCATTACACGAGAAAAATCGATGTCTCAATTGTGGCCGAATCACGCCCTTGAGGATTGTCGGTCATTGTGGTGGAAACCTTACCAAGAAAGAATTTAATTCCTTTTGTCCAAAAAGCTGTGTTTTGGATGTTTATCCACCGAACACCGAACACTTTGCAAAGTTTTGCCGCAGAGGAAAAATTGCATGATTACGAACTGTAAAGACGACATCCTACTGTTTTACATACCCTTAGGCCGTCGTTACCATAGTTCACGGTCATCCAGTTTCGTTGCTAAAGTCGATCACCAGCTCCAACAGATGATAGAAGACTTCTGCAATCGCGATTTGACTGATCCCACCGTTGATAGCAAGACAGAGATGTCTCAGGACGAACGTAGATTTATGCAAATCGTCGAACAGACGGTGGATTTGAGAAGTGGGCACTATCAAATCTCTTTACCGTTTAAGGATCGCCAAGCACCTGTACACAACAACAAAGCTCAGGCCTGGCAGCACGCCATTTGGTTGAAGAAAAAGCTGGAAAGAGACCCGAAGTTGCACCGAGATTATAAGGCCTTCATGGAAGACATTCTCTCCAAAGAATATGCACGCAAAGCGTCCCCCGATCAGAAGAGCCTCGCGAAGGGCACCGCCTGGTACTTACCGCACCATGGTGTTTAACACCCTCGCAAGCCAGGGAAGGTCCGCATCGTGTTTGACTGTTCGGACAAGATTATGGGAAAGTCTCTCAATGACATGCTGTACAAGGGCCCGGACCTAAACAGTTCGCTTGAAGGAGTCCTCTTGAGGTTTCGTGAAGAGAGTGGCAGTTATGGCGGACATAGAGTCCATGGTCCACCAAGTGAGAGTTCCAGATCCTGACAGTTTCTTTCTGCGTTTTCTTTGGTGGGAAGATGGTAATATGGCGCCAGTTACAAGAATATCAGTTGGCCGTTCACTTGTTTGGAGCCATTTCATCACCGGCTTGCGCAAATCTCGCACTCTGCAAGACAACAGAAGATATAATCGTCACAGCTTCTCTCCTGACGTCATGAACAGAGTTAAAAGAAACTTTTATGTGGATGATTGTTTGAAGTCCCTCCCTGCAGAGCAGAAGGCCGTTGATCATGTTGGCAGTTCACGCACTTTACTTTCACGTGGTGGTTTCAGGCTAACCAAATTGGTCAGCAACAGCCTTGATGTTCTGGAAGCCATTCCTGAGAAGGAGCGAGCGAAAGACTTCAAGGACATCGACATAAGGAAGGACGAGTTGCCTGTTCAGCGAGCCCTAGAGGTTAAATGGTGTGTGGAATCTGACTCGTTCCGCTTCAGAGTCAACATTAGCTCCCGTCTACCAACACGCAAGGGTATCTTGTCTGTGGAGAGTGCTATTTTCCATCCGTTGGGATTCCTAGCACTGTTCGTTCTAACTGCGAAGGAAATTCTTCAAGATCTCTGTCACATTAAGCTAGGAAGGGATGACGAGATCCCGGCTGAGTACGCTGCACGTTGGGAGAATTGGCTAATAGATGTTCCAAAACTCTCGGAGTTTGCTGTGAGTCGCTGTTTAAAGCCAGCGGATTTTGGTCCCGTTAAATCCAGCCAGCTAAATCACTTCTCTGATACCTCAGAAGCTGCTTATAGTTCTGTGACTTACCTTCGACTGGGGAGCCATGAAGACCGAATTCACTGTTCCTTCCCGTTTGGAAAATCACCCGTTGCTCCTTTGAAAGCTATTTCGGAGATCCGGACTCGGAAATACACCATCAGACTTGTCCAAGTTGGTAAACTTTGTTGAGTCTTGCAAAGATCCGGATGTGGTTTTCTCTGTTCCAGACATAAACAATGCTCAGGTGCTTCAGATTATAAAGGGGATCAGTCCTCATAAGGCTGCAGGTATTGATAAAATCAGCGCCAGGTTCTTGCGTATTGCCGCTCCTATTTTAGCTCCAAGCATAGCAAGGCTTATCAACATGTCGTTTTCCACAGGAAAGTTTCCTACTCGTTGGAAAACTGCTAATGTGACACCTCTATTCAAACAAGGTGCGGCCAGTGATCCTTCTAATTATCGCCCA
>CALNXI010002110.1:52308-81025 GCA_942486025.1 Porites evermanni
ATTCTCGGCTTGCACTGTCACGAAATGAAAAATAAAGATGCCAACCATTCAATACAGAAGGACTAGAATCTGGGAAATGAAAAAAGATAAATATACAAAAACCCTTGCCAAGAATCAAGTCTGTGAAATATTTCAAATGCGAGATATTGGGAAAAACGGTTTACCTAAATTTATAAACCTTTGTATGGAAACGCCATGTTGGTGTCCCGTTCAGGAACACCAATATGGCCGCCGGATACCAACAGAAACATCTGTTTTCGAGTTTTCCTACTAATGCGTGAATTCTTCGCTTGAGGAACTCATAAAGATTACAGTAATATTTATTCTGAGACAAGGAATGTTTAGATTGCAAAATCTCCCAAAATCGGTAACGTTTTTAACCCACATAAGAGCTTTCCCGGCCGCCAGCTAAATGCCGCGTCACGCGAAAGCTTGGAAATTCAAGCGTCCTCTCTCGCAAAACGAAGAACCCTTTCGAACCAAAAATTTGTTCGTGTAAAGGTGTTTAGGTACTGTAATACCTCGTGAAAGTAGAAACTCAGAAGAATCGATAGTTTCTTAGTTTGATTTTTGGTGACGTCACGTGCAACCCAAGAATTTTAAATAAAGGCTTTATTATTATTATTATTATTATTATTATTATTATTATTATTATTATTCCGTTCCTCGTTTAGAGTTCTCGGCCGCAACCGTTTCTGTGCGACAAGACAAGATGCTCAAGGAAGAGCTGGAGATGCCTCTTAATTGAGAATCCGTATTTTGGTCAGACAGCATGTCAGTGCTTCGTTATGTGAAGAACGAAAGTACGCGTTTCCACACGTTTGTTGCCAATCGGGTTGCCGCACTACGAGAGGGCTCAAGTCCAGATCAGTGACGCTATGTGGAAGGTGTAGCGAATCCTGGTGATTGCGCTTCTACAGCGTTGACTGCCAATGCTTTGTTGAGCTGTCAAAGATGGTTACTGGGGTTGGAGTTTCTCTGGAAGTCATAAGAAGATTGGCCTAAGAACCCCTCATCGCTTGGATGTCTTCGAGGCGGAGATCCCGAAGGGAAGATGGTTAATTACAAGGTTTGTCACGCCTCTGTTTCCGTGTTGACGTTGAGGCCAAACATCAGATTATTTTGCCCAAGAAGGATCAAGTGACCAACCTTGTAGTCGAATATTACCACCAGATCTCCGGTCACTCTGGCAAAGAGTACGATATCAATCTTGTGCGCGAGAATTTTTGGATCGTAAACGCAAGTTCTGTTGTGAGGAAAGCTCTTTCGAAGTGTTTTAGTTGCCGGTGGCGTCAAGGTCCGTCTTGTGAGCAAAAAATGGCTGACCTACCCTTTACATCTGTCGGCATTGATTGTTTTGGTCCTCTTCAGGTACGCCGTCGGCGAAGTCTTGTGAAAAGATATGGGGTCATTTTCTGGCTATCCGAGCAGTACACATCGAAGTTGCGCACAGTTTGGAAACTGATTCTTTTCTGATGGCGCTCAGAAGGTTTATAGCAAAAAGGGGCCAGGTAAAGGAGGTCAGATCCAAAAAAAGATACCAATTTCACCGGCGGAGAGAGGGAGCTCAGGAAATCCACCAACGCATGGAATCATCACAACAAGATTCACGAAGCTCTACTCCAGAAGAGTATCAAGTGGAACTTCAACCCCCCGTATGGCTCCCATTACGATGGTGTTTGGGAGCGCTGTATTCGGACTACGCGCAAGGTCCTTCGAGCTTTGCTTCAAACTCAAACTGTTGACGACGAACGCTTAATGGTCGTCCGATCACCACAGTTTCAGGTGACTCCATTGATCCGGAGCCCCTTACGCCAAACCATTTGCTTCTTCTACGCTCGGAGCCTCAGATGCCCCCTGGATTATTCCAGAAGGAAGACTCCTTCTCCCGACGCAGATGGAGACAGCTGTGGAGACAAGTGCAATGTCCGGCAGATATCTTTTGGAAGCGATGGTCGAAGGAGTACTTGCCTCTGCTCCAAAGCAGGCAGACGATTCGCAAGAACCTGGCCGTTGGGGATATTGATCTAGTGAGCGCGGAAAATTCCCCTCGCCATTCATGGCCCCTTGGTAGAGTGGTAGAAGTCTTCTCCGACAAGAAAGGTTTGGTGCACCGCACCAAGGTGAAAGTAAAAGTAGTAGTTTTGGAGAGGCCAATTGACAAATTTTCTTGATGATAGAAGCTTGAACTTTCCCTTTGGAGTTATTTTTTGTGCAATTTTCTGAATTCTGGAGAGGAGAAAATGAAGAACTTTTAGAGAGACAGTTAGATCTTTAATTATTTATTTTAAGTGCCTCGCGTGTGCTCCTCACTTATGGGGCCGGTATATAAGATCAAAGTGGAACATTTTTTCTATTATTCGTTTTTGCGTAATTTGTTTTTCCTCTGCGTACACTAATTAGTTTAGAGTTCTTTTCGTCATTTTGTTTAGTTTATTTGCGTGAATTTAGGTGTTTATTCCTTTCTGTCAGTTTTCGCCACTTCGTTAGCGTTTCTTTGCTATTTCATCTTCATTAGCGCCTTTCTGAGTTTCTATAGTTTTATTTTCCGCATTTTCTAGCGTATTTTCAATATCGCAGTTTTGCAGTACAGTTTGTGCAGTTGATTTGGTCCGCGCTAAGCGCAGTTCTGTTTAGTTTCTTGCAAGTCTCTTCGCGTTATCCGCAGTCCGCTTCACAGCAGTTTTCTCTGGCCGAAACAATTTAAGTGCACTTTACAGTCCTCGTTTTTGCGGTTTTGCGATTTGTTTATTCTGATTTTTCTTAGTCGCAACTTGTAATGTTTTGCTCTTTTACCGCTTTAGTTTCAACCCACGCCTGTACTACGCATTTTATTTCAAGTACCAAGCACGTCGGTTACAATAAATCAGTCGTTCTAATTTGGTTTGTGGTGTTGTTATTAAATGCCACGAGACTTTTACGCTGTGAGCCCGTAAGCCGGCTGTAAGCCCGTAAGCCCTGTAAGCCCTGTTAACCCGTAAGTCATGTAAGCCCGTAAGCCCTGTAAGCACGTAAGCCTGTAAGCCCTGTAAACCTGTAAGCCCTGTAAGCAAGTAAGCCCTGGAAGCCCTGTAAGCCTGTCTGCCCTGTAAGTCCTGTAAGCAAGTAATCCCTGGAAGCCCTGGAAACCCTGTAAGCCTGTCTGCCCTATAAGCCCCGTAAGCAAGTAAGCCCTGTTAGCCCTGTAAGCCCGTAAGCCTGTAAGCCTGTAAGCCCTGTAGGCCTGTAATCCCTGTAAGCCCTGTAGGCCTGTAAGACCTGTACGCCTGTAAGCCTTGTAAGCCTGTAAGCCTGTAAGCCCTGTAGGCCTGTAAGCCCTGTAAGCCTGTAAGCCTGTAGGCCTGTAAGCCCTGTAAGCCCATAAGCCCTGTAAGCCCTGTAGGCCTTTAAGACCTGTACACTGTAAGCCCTGTAAGCCTGTAAGCCCTGTAGGCCTGTAAGCCCTGTAAGCCTGTAAGCCTGTAAGCCTGTAAGCCCTGTAGGCCTGTAAGCCCTGTAAGCCCTGTAGGCCTGTAAGACCTGTACGCCTGTAAGCCCTATAAGCCTATAAGCCCTGTAGGCCTGTAAGCCCTGTAGGCCTGTAAGCCCTGTAGGCCTGTAAGCCCTGTAGGCCTGTAAGCCCTGTAGGCCTGTAAGCCCTGTAGGCCTGTAAGACCTGTACGCCTGTAAGCCCTGTAGGCCTGTAAGCCCTGTAGGCCTGTAAGCCCTGTAAGCCCATAAGCCCTGTAGACCTGTAAGACCTGTACGCCTGTAAGCCTGTAAGCCCTGTAAGCCTGTAAGCCCGTAAGCCCTGTAAACCTGTAAGCCCTGTAAGCCTGAAAGCCCTATAAGCCCTATAAACCTGTAAGACCTGTAAGCCCGTAAGCCCTACAAGCCCTGTAAACCCGTAAACCCTGTAAGCAAGTAAACCCTGTTAACCCTGTAAGCCTGTGAGACCTATAAGCCTGTCAGCCCTGTAAGTCTTGTTAAACCTGTACCGCTGTACGCCTTGTAAGCCTTGTAAGCCCTGTAAGCCCGTGAGCCCTATAAACCCTGTAAGCCCTGTTAGCCTGTAAACCATGCAAGCCTGTGAGCCCTGTTAGCCCTGTAAGCCTGTAAGCCCTTTTAGCCTGTAAGCCTGTGAGTCCTGTGAGCCCTGTAAGCCTGTAAGCCCTCTAAGCAAGTAAGCTTCGTAAGCCCTGTAAGACCTGTAAGCACTGTAAGCCTCGTAAGGCCTGTAAGCCCGGAAGCCCTGTAAGCTCGTAAGCGCGTAAGCCTGTTTGTTTTTTTTACCTTCTAATGGTGGGCTGATGGATGTAAGGAAAAAAAGCAATTAAAAAATGGAGTAGGTGAAGTAAAACTGAAGTCTGAACACGAAGAAAGTGAGGTTGACACGGCAACCACTTTTAGATGTAGGAATCTAGTTAATTTTAAATAACGATGAGCCTCATTTTCAAAGAAAAATTCAGTCCCTTATGTTAATTTATAACCTCTAAGCCCTGTAAGTGCAGTAAGCGCCTTACACGAAAGCTTACACTGAAAACCTGTCCTTAAATCCTGCTTGGTAGAATAGAAAAGAAACCCTTATTAATGTGTCGGAGCCGTATAGCTTGGGAACAACCCCATACTAATTTGAGGACACAATTTATAATTAAATAATTGGAATTACCTATAAAATATAAAAGTAAAAAAACATTTAAACTACGCATAATATACTATACTCTAATGATAATCTAAAATAACTGAGAGAGAATTGTAAAATTAAATGGTTATGATGTGCAGAGAGAACAGCTCTTACATCCATCATCTATCATTGAGCTTATATCATTTTTACGAATTCTGCTTTTCAAGATGTTCAGAGTTTTCGCCGATGTTAAATCAGGAGGTAGTTTACGCCATAACCTAGGCCCAAGATACCTTAAAGAATGTTTACCACATGTTACAGTATCATATCTAGGAATAGAGAAATCCGAATGTCGTAAAGAATAAGAAGAGTTATGATTATTGAAAAGATTACAGATATAAGTTGGACATAGATTTTATTATATACCTACTGAGAAATACTCACCAAAAAGCTATGTCGTAAATTTTCGTACGCAAATTAGTTCTAGCCAATCAGAGGAGCGAACGATGGTTTTCACACGTGAAAAAAAATGATACGTCCAATCAGAATCGCGAACGATGTTTTTTCACGCGTGAGAAAAATGATACGTCCAAGCAGAAGCCACAGATGTGTGTGAGTTTCGCGCCAAAATTCCCGCCTTTTATTGCAGCTCGCAGCGCCGCTTCGCACACATTCAACGAGAAAAGTTTTACTCAAAGAGTTTTTCTCGCTAAAAAAGTGAAAAACATTTCGGAAATGGAGTTGAATAGTTTCGTTTGTTTCACTGTCGATAAAGAAAACGGTAGAGATCAGAGCCGGCGAAACAACAGCGGAAAGGGATAAACAGAACGAGACGTAAGCTTTATGTTGTGCTTTTTGTCGGAGCTACTTTGCCTTTCATTTACGCTTAAGCTTATATAATTTGAAACCAGCCATTTTACTTAAATTCACTCATTTTCAATTGTGCATTGAGAACAAACAGTTAAGATTACTTATAGTTCTTGGATTACCTCATATCCTCACCGTGATTTATGTTTTTATCATACGTTTTTACTAAAAAGCTGATACTTCGTTTTCGATGTCATTTTGCGGTAAGTGTGTAGCGGCAAATTTTAGCATTTTTGAAATATTTAAAATAAAAAAGGCCGCCAAAATGATGAATGTCTCAGTATGTATATAATAAACACAATACCACGTGGAAAGTGCTTTGTATGGTATTTACGCACTCGTTGTTTTTGTATCAGAAATCTNACTGAGAAATACTCACCAAAAAGCTATGTCGTAAATTTTCGTACGCAAATTAGTTCTAGCCAATCAGAGGAGCGAACGATGGTTTTCACACGTGAAAAAAAATGATACGTCCAATCAGAATCGCGAACGATGTTTTTTCACGCGTGAGAAAAATGATACGTCCAAGCAGAAGCCACAGATGTGTGTGAGTTTCGCGCCAAAATTCCCGCCTTTTATTGCAGCTCGCAGCGCCGCTTCGCACACATTCAACGAGAAAAGTTTTACTCAAAGAGTTTTTCTCGCTAAAAAAGTGAAAAACATTTCGGAAATGGAGTTGAATAGTTTCGTTTGTTTCACTGTCGATAAAGAAAACGGTAGAGATCAGAGCCGGCGAAACAACAGCGGAAAGGGATAAACAGAACGAGACGTAAGCTTTATGTTGTGCTTTTTGTCGGAGCTACTTTGCCTTTCATTTACGCTTAAGCTTATATAATTTGAAACCAGCCATTTTACTTAAATTCACTCATTTTCAATTGTGCATTGAGAACAAACAGTTAAGATTACTTATAGTTCTTGGATTACCTCATATCCTCACCGTGATTTATGTTTTTATCATACGTTTTTACTAAAAAGCTGATACTTCGTTTTCGATGTCATTTTGCGGTAAGTGTGTAGCGGCAAATTTTAGCATTTTTGAAATATTTAAAATAAAAAAGGCCGCCAAAATGATGAATGTCTCAGTATGTATATAATAAACACAATACCACGTGGAAAGTGCTTTGTATGGTATTTACGCACTCGTTGTTTTTGTATCAGAAATCTTACTCGTTCGCTGCGCTCACTCGTTCGATTTCTGATACGTCAACAACTCGTGCGTAAATACCGTACGCCAGCACTTTCCATGAAGTGTTCTCTTTGTACTTCACTTTGTACATAGAGATGCAAATATCCTGTAGGCGCCTATTCAGTAGTGTTGGTAATTCTGCCTTCTCAAGAAGTTGTTGATAACTTGCATGCTTGTCTCTATACACGGCCCTCAGTCCCCTTTCTTGCAGTCTTTCTAGTTTTCGCCCATCACTACATCTACAAAAATGCCAGACTAAATGGCAATACGTAAGGTACGGTAAAACTGCTGATTTGAATAGCATTAGCTTGGCCTTAGTTGGAATTAAGTTCCTAAGTCGCATGAATACGAATAAGAATAATAAAAGACTATGAAACCACCTGTTGATGAATATATACCTCTTATTAGCCGAGTTTTCGGTCCGTACTGTAAATTACGGACCGAGTTTTTTTCCATCGATTTATGGCCCAAGCGCGAAGGGCGCGGGCCATAAATCGATGGAAAAAACGAGGATCCATAATTTACAGTACGGACCGAAAAAACGAGGCTAATAAGTTGTTTATTATATGGCCTCTTCCTGTTTGGGGGACCGGAAACAAGTGCAGGACGCAAGATTTGACAGTCATTTGACAGGCGTCAAAAAAGAAAGTTTTTATTGGCGCACGAAAACAATAGCACATAACAACGGCTTTCGGAGAAAGTGAAAAACAAATTCGCCATGTCAGTGAAAAAGTTTATTTGGTCAAATCTAAGAGCACTGTAAGTTTTAGCTCTTTAATGTAACGCTGGAGTATTTTGGAAACCGGACACTGTCTGTCTAGAAGTCTTTTCCATTTTTCTTCCGTTTGTCCTTGGAAAAAAAAAAAACACTGCAAAAGGCAAAAAAACTTTTCAAGGTAAGTTTGTTGTCATTGTCGAAGGATTCGCCCGTTAATTGTTTTTGGGAAAACCTCTCTTTCTGCCAGTTCAGGGAGCTCAGGAAATTGTGATCTGCGTTAAAATTTTCTAACACTGACTAGAATTCTCTTTCTCGGTAAGGTTACGATTCAGTTTCTACATCAGCTTCGTTCTCATTAAAACAAAGCTACAGGTTAAAATTTGCAGAATTTGGAAAGGCAAAGTCAACATCCCATTCCTCAGGGTTTACAGCCAATTTTAAAGTTTATTCGGTCAAAACTAAGAGCACTGTAAGTATTCACTCGTTAATGTGACGCTGGAGTCTTTTGAAAACTGGACATTATTGTGTCTGGCTCGAACTCGCTTCTATCTTTCTTTCGTTGATCTTGAATTTTCACTGCAAATGGCAAAGAAGCTTGTTAAGATGATTGGGTGCAGGTATGTTTGTTAGCATATTTATCGAAGGAATTACTCATTTTCTCTTAGGAATCTCTGCCAGTCGATTTTCGTCTTCTTAACTGTATACTACGATAAAATTTTCAAACACTGACTAGAATCCTCTTCGATAAGATTACGAGTTAGTTTCTTCATCGTCTTCGTTCACAAATAAACATAGTTTAAAATGTTGAAGGCCAAAGTCAGCATCCAAGTCCTAAAGGTTAACAGGCGTCTTATAACTTTATTTAAACCTTTTTTCCGAGGAAAAGAGATTTAGAGCTCCGAAATGAGCATTTTCTTTAAAAATTTTGGTCCGTATAGCAAGTTACGGACCGCAAATTGACCAATCGCATGGCGAAAACAGACTCAGCCATATAATAAGTTGTGATACATGTACCTACTGTATGTATTGTTATGTGATTGTTCGCTCTACATTCTTATGAATAGGGATGACCATCATAGTTTTTAGTTAGGGTATGAAATTGGCAATCCCGTATTTTGTACAATAAATTAGTTTAGGGTGCTATTTGACCTAATTTTGCCTAAAACTGCAAGGATTTGGGTCAATTGTAGAGTGAACGGTATTTTTTAGGCTTTCACAAATTTCTATTGCTTGGTATTTTTTTGGGTATTTTTTTCAGGATTTCTGAGGGCCATCCCTACCATTTTGACTTAGAGGAACCCCCCCTCCCCCACTCCGGATTGATTCCCTAGTATTTCTACCTGATACTCAAATTAAGTAGGAACACGTGATCTGTTAATCTGCGATAGATCACATAAATGGATTAGAAAGGAGGCTGCTCAAAAGATGAATTTAATTTGATTGGCTTTGTGAAACAATGGCTTTTTTTTTTGCAATAAAACCGTTCTAAAAATAACTAGTTCTGTAATAAAGGAAGATCTCAAGCACATGATATGGGGCTTGTTGGCCCTTTTTAACAAGCACTTTACCTCAGTTGGTAAACGCTTAGCTGGTCGGCGTCATTTATTTCCAATGTTAAGTTTGAATTTAAGCCTGTAACAGTGGCTTTTTCGGCAAAGCAGTTAGCTCAATTGAAGACAAATAAAGCGACAGGCCTGGACAACACAAGTGCGCATATGCTTCGTGACTCTGACATTTCCCGTGCCCGGCAAGTGAAAAGTCACTCCTTACAAGAAAGCCCATGAAAGGAACTGTTACTTGCAGATCGCCTCGTCAAAAAAAAAAACATCAGAAACAAAACTAGAACTTTAAAATTTGATTTGCGAGTTTTAAGAGAAGACAGTACCAAGTATCTTTTAATAACGGCAAAGTTGACCCTGTCACATTATTTTGGGGGGCAAAGGGATTGGGGGCAGGGCCGGAGCTGTGTTGTGGAAATATCACAGTTTAAAAAAACGCTAATCTTTTCTTGTTTCAAGGCTAACTTGCCTGGTTTCTCCAGGCCGGACGCTACGCTACTACGCTTCTTAGGCCCAGTTCAGACGTCGTGCTTCTGCCGTGCCGAACTTAATTGTAATTTGGTTCGACTGTAGCACGGCAGGAAAACAACTTTGATTCAGACGTCGTCCCAGAGTCGAACCAAATTCAGGATTTACTGATGCCTCGTAACAATTCTTCTCCCAACTACCCGTGGGAACGCAATCTCGCCAAAATACATTAATACAATTTATGAATTTTGTTTAGCGCGGCAGAAGCACGAAGTTTCAATCGCTGCCGTGCCAGAGCCGAGTAACACGGCTGCGCTTGTCGAACTTAATTGCTTGCCGAACCTAATTCAAAAGTTTGATTCAGACGCCGTGCTTCTGCCGTGCTTTTGTCGAACCTAATTCCTGAATTTAGTTCGGCACGGCAGAAGCACGACGTCTGAACTGGGCCTTAGCGTAGTGTCCGGCCTCGACTAGTAGCAAATTGTCGCGTACACCGGCAGACCGATGTACCCCCATTATGGCCTTTGGGGGTCTTGTTATTGTACATACTGGGACTATTCGCACTGCATACATATTGTCGCGTCACCAGGAAAATGTTCCAAAATGGTACACAAAATGTTAATAGCAATGGAATCATAACACATAGCCAATTGAAAAATCAATGATAAATCCAACGGTGTTTCAATGTCATCATGACTCCATTTTCAAGTTCAAAATGTTTACAGTTAACTCTGTCTGTGATGGACACCTTGGCAACTAGCACCAAGTGTCCTTTCTTAGAGAGATGTCCATCTTCTAGAGAGTCAACTAAACGGAGTAAAGAAAGGCAGGGACCAACTCCAGGTGTCCAATTTAGTGAGATATCCGTTTTATAGAGTTGTCTGTAAGGAGAGAGTCGCTTATACAATAAACTTCCATATAAGGTGACATATGATACTTTGTTAATAACTTGTCAGTATAAATGATGCAAATTAAAGTCGTGCAAACTATTGGCCGGGTGTGACTTTTGCATAATAACCTATACATTAATCTTCCACCAACCAGTTTTACAGATTATTCTTAACGTCTGGACTTGAAACGGTAGATACATGCATTGATGTATAGTGAGAGGTTTTCCAAAATTGCAAAGGGCTTCAACAAGAAATACCATGACAAGTATTGTTACACTCACCCTATTAAATAATTCCACTCTTGGAGAGTAATTGATATCTTTGCGACAAGGAAAATTGTAAGAATAATATTCAAACCTAAAGGAGCTAGTAACTTTTCTGTAACTTTTATAATATGTTGTTATTCATCTGAGGAGGAAAAAATCAGTTTCAAATCTAAAAGTATTGCTAAAAACACTATGTTACTTTATATAAAATTCACACAGTGCAAAAGACAAATCAATCACAAAAATGATCTGCCACTAAGATTAGCAGAAATCAATAACACACTGTATGAAAGAAATGGTGACATGCCAAATTATTTTAAAAAGTCAAAGGTATATGGTCTTGAAGTTTGGTGCATGGTAAGACATCATTTCAGAGTTTATTACAAATAACCTCATAAGAGCATTAAGCTTGAATAATGTGTACAAGTGAAACTAAAGGGCACCAATGTAATTAAATTCAGGGTGCCCCGCAAAAATGTTTTATGCAATCCATTTAATCTAATATATAGATTTAGCCAGGGCTAAAAGCGTAGCTCTAGTAATTAATTTATAATTTAAATGAAACAATAAACTTGTAATCCACAAATCGGTGAACTGGGGAGATCCATGTGACGTTTAAGGGTGGGGCTGGATGACTTAAGAGAAAAATAATTTGCAAACAGTGCAAAAATGAAGCAACATCTAAAATCTTACACCGGGTTAATAGTCTCATTTGTACACCTAATAAATAGAAATCACTTTTGGCCACAGTAGATTAGGCGTGGAAAACAAATTCGTCCCAAGCAAATTCACCTTTGTGCCCACCAATACCACCTTTATTTTATAATTTTATGCTATAAAAAGGCCGTAAAGACACGATAGTCCCCGGTGGCAGCCAATTTACTCGTTACAACTTATCGGTGTCTCTCTGCCTACAGGAAAGGCCAAAATGAAAAATCAGGTAAGAATTTTTTTGTGTGGCTCGCTACAATTCTAGCTGGTAGCCCGTAAACCAGCCTTTTTACACCATCTCTGATGTAAACAGAACTATCAGGCGTTGTTTGTTTTCAGACCTCGGACAGAATTTATGTCATTTTTTGCCCTATTTTAATTATAATTCTGCAGTTTTTTACGGAATAATCTTACAAGACAAATTGCACTCATTCAGTATTTAGGACGATCGAAACACACGCTTCCCTTCCACAACAAATTATAAAAATAACAGCATCATAAAACGCTTTTATATAGAGAATTCACTATTAAACGGGACTGTTCAGTCAGGCCAATCTGCCATTATCAGTCCGGAATATCCCTAAATTTAAGGACAGGGCCAACTGGTCACGCGACACTTCTCAACCAATGAGAAGGCGCGCTTGTGTTTATCAACAAATCAAAACATCGCCCCAGTGATCAAAAATTTTCAAAACAACGGATGGAGTCAGACAGACTCAGTCATCGTTTCGAGGCTCTGAGGCATATTTTTAAGACTTTCCGCGTGAGGCATACGCAATTTTTTTAAGTGGACAGCGTATCGGAAGCCATATTGGAAGTGTCTCGTGAAATATTCAGCACATTTTGTGGCTTATTTCTTTTTTTAAACAACGCGATGTATAAGCGAGATTTTGGTCGGTTTTCAAGGTAGGTGAACAAGTATCTATTATTTTTTCGATTCAAAGATTTTTTACGAAGTTCTAGATATTTTTCTGGCCTCGATTGTCATATCGATTAACTTTTATCATGTTGAATGTGGGGATGGTAGACAACCTAGAATTTTTGTTAGACAATTTTTGAATTCCGAGGTCCAAAACACGTACGTTTTCTACTCCCGGGTTTCTCACAGAGCCGTGTTATTACTTTTTTTTGCATTAGTACGAGCCTTTGCCTTTTTTCTTTTCAAGGCCAAAACAACTTTATTAGTCTTCTGGATATTCACGTCTCGCCTCACTTTGCCGAATTTGCGGGGATGAACTCTGGAAAGATTTAATGTTGTTGGATTCTCCAAATGTTCAACCACCGTTAAAAAACAATCAAAGAAAGAAGGCAAATTTCAAGTGTAAATAGTGTATTTCGCTACTCGTTGAACATGCACTGATTATCTGGGATAAAATTAAAACGTTGCAGGTACTACAGCAAGCAAAGAAAGCACCAGGTGCGTGAAGACAACACGAAACAACACAAAAAAAACAAACAAGAAAAATTGATAAATCTGAACTATTTTTTATTCTTGTTATGATGACTGGTTCTTTGATTCTTGTCCTGTAGAAGTTAATAGGTAGTACCAATCCTGTTTTGTACGATCTCAACAAATTTTCACACTCTCTCTAAGGCTATATTTACACGGGACCAGTTTTGCTTCTACCAAAAATCTTGCAAGCCATGCCATTGAAGCCACGACCTCTGCGATCGGTCCGGAATCAGTTCCAACACCCCAATGATTCCTTGAAATGATTAATGCTCTTATTGTCTTACATGAAATGTTTTCTTTGAAATATTAACTGTGAAACCTGGACGAGTACTGTAAGCTCTTCTTCAATTCTGTCCGACTTCGTCCGTTGTTTTGAAAATTTTTTATCACTGGGGCGATGTTTTGATTTGTTTGTTGATAAACACAAGCGCGCCTTCTCATTGGTTGAAAAGATTCGCGTGACCAGTTGGCCCTGTCTTTAAATTTAGGGATATTCCAGACTGATTATGTAGTATGCGGGGTAATTACGGGCTTTGAGCTTTTAATTCAGCTTACAAAATCACCCGTCCGACTGGCCAATTCTGAATTTTGCCAAGCGCCAAACCTTACAGTGAGAGCTGTCGAGTATTTGAATGAACGCTAGTAATGAAGAAGAGGTCTCAGAATCATTTTCGTTTGCATTTTACTTCCTAAATGCCATATTCATTTGATACACGCGGCATTTTAAGTACTCTTGCATGCGGTGTTCACGGACGACTGAAAACAACAACTGGCAAAGCGATCATGTAAGAACGAGATCTTGACAAACAATCAAGACAATAAATATAATACAAAGAAGCATTTAAAGGTCAACAATTTTTATTCCCGAAGACGTGTTTTGAAAGAAAAGTGTCTCTGAAAATCCTGAGTCACCAATAAAACCTTGCAGATTTAAGCCTTAAGTTTTAAGCCGCCTTCGCCGTATTTGCTATTTTGCAAGATGAACTCCAGGCAAGAATATCGCTCAAAGTTTTCTTTTTACAAACAATAGGATAACAAAACTATTTTTCAGAACTTTTTCTTGTAGTCGCGGTCAGAAAATGTCTAAAGCCTTTTTAAGTTCTTTACTAGGTCAGATCAATGGTCTCAAATCTTACAAATGTGCGTAAAATGACGACATAAACATAAAAAAAGAAAACATATAAAATGCAATAAAATTACTCAAGTTTACCGGTCGAGATGTAGCACGGAAACCTATCAAGTAAGGCCAGAATCGCTTAAGACTTTTCGTATGGTCCAGCAAGGCGAAGTAAGCTTACTAAGAGTAGCTTATTTTTGAAAACGATGATTCCCGATTTCTTTTTATCGTGCGGCGCATTTCTCAACCACAACCCAGTAAACAAGCCAGCAAAGAATAACAAAAGAATGTTGATAGCTGCTGTATTTCATTTGGTAGATCCAGTGCAAAAAGACAGGTAAAAACATCACAAGATGACTCAAAACTCTGTCAGTTTCAGCTATCAGTGAACAAGTCGCAGATGCTGCATAAATTTTCAACTTGAATCCTCTTCGCTAGCGCGCCTGTTAATTCTTACTCTACGCCCTTCTCTACTTTCTCTTTCCCGTCGCTCTTCACTTACAAGCAAATAGTTTAAATTCAATCTGCTATTGTTTGTTGCCATAACAATTTTTTCGATACAGTTTACTAGAAACTGAGCACTACGGCCAAAAAATCCTTATGCAATGAAGTAGTTGCCTAAACAAGTTTTTGAACGCGACGACAGCCACGCCATTTCTTGCGCGATTTCCTGCCAAGAAAAAGGTGGGTTCCACAAATGCATCGCGCGATTATAACATACTCCTCCCCTAGACAGGCTGACGTAGGCGTACGCTAAGTCATAACCAAATTTTCTCGGATGGATGGTTTACCAAATTTTCTTACCCATGGTGCTTCGCTGGCGCGCTTCGTTCGCTCGAGCTCCGCTAAAGTTTCCTTGTTGCCTAAGAACAAAAGTAAACTGTAAAAGTGCCAGGTGGTCAGGTGGCTACCCTGTATAATTTACCATCCCTTTCTAAGCATTAAAACATAAAAGTAGGGGTATAGAATGGTAAATTTGAGACTTTGTGTGAATGAGAGACCCCGGTTTCAAAATTTGAGACAGACACTCAAAAAGTATTTGAGACTCCCAGACACAATATTACCCCAAAACAAGATTTCAAGACCCAAAAATACGATTCTGAGATTTCAAAATCCAGCTAAAATTTTCTGTGACAACGTTTACAGCACATCTGAGCATAACTATCAAATGTTTAACAAGATATAAGCAAAAAGTTGTTTTGGCCGCCATGCACACAAATCATACTTCTTTTGTTGAAAAATCAAAGTGCCAAAAATATCTCCCTTAAATGCGTTTCCTCTCAAATTTCGCGTGTAAGATAATTTTTATGTGCTCTGTCAATTTTTGACATCAGAAAGATTCCAACTTATTGTTTAAAGGAAGCGTTGGTCACTTGACCTCCTAGTGCAAGTGGCCTATTCTGCTATTCCGATTTGAGGCAGAATGTACGTGATTGACACATAATTAACTCAAACCAATCATGTTTGTTACACTCAGAATCTGGGAGTAAAAATGGGTGAAATAATAGTGTCCTTGAAGGCATCATTTCTATTTTTCCTAGCACCAGAAAATCTGCGAGCCAGCAAGCATTGGAGTTGAGTGAGCCATGGGAAAAAAGTAACATTTTATACAATTGCAAATACATGAAAAATGTTTCCTGCTTCATAGTTCCCTATGGGTATGCCAGGTTTTGCTGCTAAAATATTTGCACAATTACGCAGTCTTGGTCAACTTTCACGATTAGGATCAAGGGCTCATTTTACTGACTAGGGTTTATCACTCACCTTACGCATTACGGTTATGCGCTGTTTAGAGTGAAAACAGCTTAGTTACAACAGTTCGCTTGTTGTTAATTTTTTTTCCGCATCATTGCTAACCAGCTATTGTCGACCAAATTTGAAATAATTTTGCGATATGTGAAATGTCGTGAAGTGTGCAGCCAGATTTTGGGGCAGTTAACCGAGAAAACCTGGGGGAAGCCGTTTCGGTAGAGAGTACAAAATGGTGGAATATGTCACTCGTTTCATAAGGGAGAAATAGGAAAACTATTGGCGAAAAACATAGCAAGACAACACGACAGACAACATCTGCTCCTTGGAGAATACTTACAAAACTGCGAACAACCCTTTAGCTCCTAAACTGGCTAATAAACATGCACTATCGAAGACAAACTTAGCATCGAAGGAGATAAGTATGCTTTAACTTGTTTTTAAACTAGGAATTATTTTGAATGAATAATAAAACAATTTTTGAATTTGGCTTGTTATCCGCTTAGGCCGTAACATCCACCTAAGATCCCCATAAGTCTTCAGATGATACTCAGCCTCATTCAGTAATTTTTAATAATTATAAAAATGTTTAAAACAAAGGGCTAGAAAAATAGTAATTCTACAGGTGTATCTTTTTTAACAAACCTGGCCTCTAGAAGTAAAGGTGTTGATGCCCATCTTGCATCTAGTGTAGCAGTTATTGACTTTGAGGGTCTAGGTACACAAGAGCTAAGCTGGGTTTTAGATATAAGAGTCAACACGACGTCCAACAGAATATATGTAACCTAGAAAATATTGATATCATCGTTTTATTCAGCTCAAAATTAACCATAAGAATTTTTTAGGTACATATCACGACTACAAGCAATGATAAGAAAGATTTAAAACGTATTTAACTTAGATTAAGCTAAGCTTACATGTACATTTATAAGCTTATATTTTACTAAATTACTTGACTATTTTACCCCCCCCCCCACAAAAAAAAAAAAGAACAAAAAAAAAAAAAGCAAATACATATATTCGAGTTTTTTGTCCGGGGCCAACAAAACAAGCACTCCATATGATGACAAAACAGCCCGAAAACTCAAATTGCACAAAAAAAAAAAAAAAAAGAAAAACAAAAAAATCAGAAGAAATCTGTATTTAAATTATATTAAGCTAAATTTACATGTACATTTTTAACCTTATATTTTACAAAATTACTTAAATATTTTCCCCCCCCCCCCCCAAAAAAAAAGAAGAACAAAGAAAAAACAATCAAATTGATATATTCGAGTTTCTTTGCCGGGGCTGACAAAACACGACCTCCTTATGATCGCAAGACTGATCGGAAGCTTAAATTGGCTAAAATAATGAAAAAAAAGTAAATCAAGCGGAAGCGGTTGGTCTGTTCACGTCACATGGGAGCTGCTTCAGAATACACGTCCATTTGCCGCAACACTTTAAAGAAGACGAGGCGTAACACAATACGCACTTTTGTTACGCAACGGAATACAAATAAGTGGCCGTTTATTTTGAAGCTTAGGAGGCGATATTCCCTAAATTGATGACTAAATTCGGGTTTAAAAGACTATTTTTACTCAGACAGAGTACCTTGCATCTGATCGCCCCCATCTTGAAAAAATTAGACTGATTTAGCACCAGGACGCGGCCTTCATTGAGGACGGCGCGCTCGGTCAAAGGGCTTGGTATCAAGTTAAATTCCCGCGTCCTGAGAAAGTGGCGTCGCGTTGCGAACATGGAATTGAGTATTTTTGCGTCTTGTCGAGACCGGCGAGTTCAACAATGGCAAATGCACCGAAAAAGTGAGTATTATAATTCATCTGTGTTTTAAGTAAGATGTTTCAGCCCTTTGAAATGTTATTTCGTTATCTTTTGTCAGAATTGTGATGAGCTTGACGGAAGGAAAAGACATACTGTTGAGCAATCTCAATGGCAATAAAGAGCTCTTTAGTTATGTCAGCTCGAGAGGTTGTAGAGACAGATTTACCTTGATTTCAAGAAGGTATAAGGCCAAAACTGCCGAAGAATTGAAAAGCACCGGTGGAGGGAGTGAAGACGATCCAAGAGAATACGATTTACTTCTTGAAGAGTTAACTCATCTGAGTGAAGAATCTGTCAAAAGAGCTGACACAGAGGCCGAAACCGCTAAAAGAAAAGTCAGTGCAGAAAAGGAATTGGCTCTCGAAGTAAGAAAGAGAGCTATGGAAACAATGGGTTAGACCCCGAAAAGATCAGAGTCTGATGAGTCCGAGGACGGGATAAAGGAAAGAAAAAACCGAAGATCTGGAGGGGACACCCTACAATGGCTGTAAAAAAAAGCTGACCGAGATTTGAAGTTTCAGGAGCTCAAACTTGAAAAACAAAGAAAAGAAAGAGAGTTCCAGCAAAAAGAAAGGACAAAACAAATGGAGCTTCTACAGAAACAAATGCAAATTCAAGCAGAAAGCCAGCAGCAACATCAGCAACAGCAAATGTTGCTAATGCAGCAGATGATGAGTATGATGCAACAGCAGCAGCAACAGCTACAGTTTTTCAGCTCAAAAAAGGATAAAGAGTAAACTACGATATGCATTATATTTATAGTGATAAAAGTTTGAAAATGTTTGAAAATGATGTTTGCACTTTTATGGTTATTACTGTCATCACCAGGGTTTATCTGTATAAGTTTCTGACAGAAAAAAACATATACATTAGCATTATAAGCATTATCATTATACTATTTAAGCACAATGACATCATTTATGGTTTGGGACTTAAGCTGGCGTGAGTATAACCCTCTTAAAAGAGTGGTACTTTGATTTGCCTCTTTTTAAATACTATAAATCTTTTATTAAGCCCCCTTCCCCTCACAAAATTAATAACCCCCCTTCTTTTCAGGGCTGTGACACTTCATGTGGACTGAAGTTTATTTACATACTTGAAGTATGAATTTTTTTTATCTGCAGCTGTATGACCTTCAACGTTATATGTTTCGACTTTGTATTCTAGTTCGTTAAGAAGAATTCCATCTTCTGGTTATTTGAAAAAGCAGTATAGAGCTCAGTTTTGCTAAATCAAATAAGCCTCCCTCTGGAATAAGTCTTCACTCTCAATTAGCCCCAATTCCCTCAAATATGCTTGAAATGAATACTTAGATGATTTACAGTAGTTTTAAATACTTTTTTTGCCATTTATTCTCACCATCGTTTATGATGTTATGATTGAATAAAAGTTTGGATATTTGGATAATGGGTACTATTTGTATATTTTCAACGCTTAATAAATACATCAATACCATTAAAGGTTTTGTCTCTAAATGTTCTAAGTTGCTAATATATATAAATATATATATATATATATATATAAAGTTTTCCCAAGCATCTCTCTCTCTCCCGTCCTCATAAACACAAATATATCTTAATCACAAATGAAGACAGAAAACAGTTTCCTTTCAAAGATTGAAAGGAAACTGTTTTCTGTCTTCATTTGTGATTAAGATATATATATATATATATATATATATATATCTTTTTTATTTTTTGTTTAAGACATGTACATCTTGCAAAGTAAACTCCAATATAGTGAGCTTGGACTACCTATCAGTACTACCTATCAGTTCACATGTTTTGTTATGTGCTGACCCATGTAAACAGGCCTAACCGCTGCTAATTAAAAGTCAACTGATGCATTTCTTTTCGCTGCCCTTGAAACATAGACAGCCCTAGCTGGAGATCAAAATTTTGGTTCCAGCATGAGTTTTTTTTTTTGCTGAGCCCTATAGAATGGTTGTTATTAGGGAGCTTTACTGGACATGATACAAAATGACGTGTTTTTATGCATTTAAATAATTCCACATTTCTTAAGAACTTTGTTGCATGCTGCTATGCAATGTTAACTCCATTTCAAACATGTAGCTGGTTTTTTATATGTGACGTCACAGCGGCCATGTTGGTGGTCAAGTACAAAAGCATTTCTCTTTTCTGGGAACTAAACTCTATTTTCAAGTAAATTCTTTGAGAAAAATTCTATTGTTTTGACCCCCACATGGCCGCTTTGTCACGTGGTTGCAAAACCAAAAAATCCAACGTGGACAATAATGATTATATTGTTCCAAACACTTGAAAGGACCATTAGTAAAGTCTCAGTGTCTCCTGTACAGTCATGCCAACACAGATGTCTATATTGGAGATGATCTTTTAACAACATTAATCAAAAATATTAATAATTGTCAATCTTCTACAACACCTGTATATATCTTACCAGAAGTAGGTTACAAGATTTGGGGGGTCAACACCAAAATAATCTGAAACAATATTTCCATATAAGCATGTGTGGGCATTTTGAAGAATTCCACAAACTAGATATAATTTACCAGCGGGACTAGGGCCAGTTTGGAGTTGCTTGCGGAAGTCAATGAACTTGTAGTAATTTGAAACACAGCCAAACATCCACTCCACAGCAACTCTCACTTCACTCATACTCTCATTGAATCTTGCCATCTGTGGGGTGATGTGAACATTTCTAAATGGGGCTTGTAAGTGGATGCCAAGGGGATACGCTGGATCTCCATATAAACACAAAGGCGTCCCATCATTTGCCCTGTAAACTTCACGTTGGTTATTCTTGGGTCGAGCTATCTTGCACAAGTTATCGTCTACGAAGCCAAAGCAATTTTCAAGTGGAGCTCCACGGGAATGGATACTTTGTGCATAGTGTTCTAGAGCTCGTGGATTAAGAAAAGGTTGGTTCCAAGAGTTTAAACGATGTTGGTGTGTCCGGTAAACAAAGTCTATTACGTGGTTAAATATCAAACATTGCTCCGTTGGATTTCTTCCAACCCTCAGCGCCATATCACTGTATCTACAAGGAAAAGAAAGTCTTTTTAACAAAATGCAAAGACCTTCCAGACAAGAGCAGACCGTCCTCTGAGAGCAAACAAATCTATCGGGAAATCTCAATGTGCGGAGCAGTACAGCGAGGTCAGACTTGTCAAATCTCAACTCGACTTTACATTCAGCGTCATCCCAACCATCCAAGTCAAACTTGTCGTATTTTCAATACGGAAATATTTCTCTTGAATAGTTTTCTTCATAAAGAACCGTAAATTCCACATCATCAATGGTATCTTCGAAATAACAAACCAGTAAAACTTCTCGAACACTTTGAAGGCCACAGGCTGCAGCCATGTTTACAAAGGTGCATCCGCGTCCGCCTTTGTATTTGGCGCTAAGTCTAGAGTATCAGGTGACGTCGGGTCCAGTACTCCCGTCCTTGATAACGGCCAAACAGCCGCGTCCTCATGTCGTTACGTCCTGGTGCTAAATCATTCTATTTAGCAACAGGACGGGAACGTCAGTTGACGACGGGAAAGCGCGGGGAAAGGACTAAACACGACTTCCGGTGCCCAATTTGCCGCTCCGCCATTGGTCAAGCCAACACCGCGGCAAAACGCACTGCGCATGAGCACAAAATTTAACATCCGATCAGCTTTTTATTTCCGGTCTAGTATATAAACCAATTTCGTAAGCATAACATTACCGTCGCACCAAGTTTAAAAGTAAAAAGGGAGAAACAGACAAAAAAGGGGGCGAAAAAAAATCACTTCATTCGAAAGCTTATATATTTTTCTAGCGTCAAACTTTTGCACCACATGGTTATCTGTTTGCACCAACGGCGAAAATGATGTTTGAAGTTTGCAGGTCGCGAGCGCTCGACAAGACGAATTTGTTTTTACTGGCTTTCTTGCATGCTACTGGTTTGGCAGAAGTTTTGGGAGAAGGCGACAACTAAGAAAAGAATAACAATACTTATGAAAGAAACCAAAATAAAGACGTCGTCATTATCATTAACACTAAAACCAGGAAATAAAATTTTAGTCCGTTTAATAATTTTTTTATTATCGGAGAAAACAAGAGCTCAAAACAAGAAATGGGCGGGATTTAATAACAACTTCGACTTTCATGACTGCAGTCACGAACACCCGGCGTTTTCTGTGTTGGGAAACTAAACATGCCTATAAATGACATTTCATTCAAGAAAATGCCTATTTAATTCTTTTAGTTGGTTATTCTTTGGTTGAAGACTTCAATAATTTCAGACTGTGCGGCTCGCCTGCATCTCATGCAAACACGAAACTTCCAGCTGCTAAATACATGGCATGAAAACTTCGACTTCTAAGAGCCATCGAACAAGCTTTCGCTCTCTGATTCTGAGAATGAAAAAAAATAATAGAGTTGTCAACTTGCTGCCAACCTCAACAGTATAATTAAGCTTATGTTTCATGGCAATCAACTCAGAAGAGTTTCGTTTTAAAACACGGTAACTCACTGGTAAATAAAACTACAAAGCGATTGTGTGTTGTCGTTTTCCAAATGAAGCTCGAATCGGCTTTAACAAATGAAGACTGAGAAACTGAAGAACTGAAAATTAGAACTACAATACACAAGCTTGCAATGATAACTTTTTATGTCTCAGTTTCAGCCAGGTTAAGTGAAAAATAACAATCAAAAACTTTGTTTTTGTGAATGAAAATCAGTTTACCTGACGCTCTAGCCAAAATTACACACTGAGTTATTATCATCTTACCTTTTCTGAATCTATACGACTAATTTTTTCAGTGATCTGTGCCTGGTAATCCATAAAAGCAATTTTAATAACTACAAAATAGTCAAAAACATGAGCAGCGTGAAGCAGAACAACTGAACCACAAGCTGCTCAGAGGCCGAAAGCACGTGTAACTGAAAAAGAGACCGGAAATGCTCAACCTGGCGCATGCGTAGACGTTTTGCCGCGGTGTTGGTCAAGCCAGTTGTTTGATCTGCGCAAGCCGTCGTCAACTAACGTTTCCGTTCTGTCGTTCTGTTGCTAAATCAGCCTAAGTGCCAGGCAGGTCGCCTACGAAAACATCCGTTTCTCCTCGCTCTTCGCCGCTGGGGACGTTTCGCGGGGAGGAACGTCTGCGACTCATCAACAGAAATTCCATACTGATGACGCAAATCAATGTTAACATAATAAATCTGGAAGTCATGGCCTGTGTTGGCGCCTGCCTGGTAGCCTGTAGGCTCCTACGCAGGCGTTTTCTGGGAGGAACGAAATACGAGCTCCCCTAAAAACGCCTGCGTGAAAGGCTAGGTAGCCTGCGAAAACATCCGTTTCTCCTTGCACTTCTTTCTTTTTGGCAGCGAAATAGGCTTTTATAGACTGTGCTTGTAAATAAACGCCAGGTAGCACTGCTTTTTTTGGCCAAATTATGCTAAATTTATACTCGTTTTTCCGAATTATGCTCCTTTCTTTAAATTGTGCTCTCCAAAACCATGGCAAATAAGTCCTGATTTTCTTTAATTAGAAGTCGCTTATTCTCGTAACTGATAATACGATCGTGTAAGGGAACTTTCTTCATGTCACATGTTCCTCTCCTACTATACTTTCCCTTTGTTGACTGTAGGGGAAGGTCCCTGGTAATTGTGGCTGATTCTGGCCCGCCATTTCTCTGAGAGAGCTGTAAGTTTTCACTCGAACCGGCTGGCGTAGCTGACGCCATTTTGTAGCCGAACCAATGAGAGGTAGGCCTTTCCCAATTGTGCTCGTGAAATGCTGGAAAATTGCTCACTGGAATGCCAAAAAATTGCAAAAAAATTGCCAAAAGTCAAAAAAAGTTGCTACCTTGATTTCAAAAGTTGCCACCTAAATTTGTTGATATTTTTATATAAACGTTGATTAAAAGGTTTATTTTTCGTCCTTTACAATAATTACTAACATTGGTCAAGAAGAAAAAATTAAACAAAAACTTAACAAATAAATTTTTAAAAACAAGTTTTAAAAAATTGAAAATTCAAACCTATATTTTGCTCAAAAGTTGCTCAGAAAGGTAAAAATTTGCTCGAGCTTGCTAGAACCGCAAAAAGTTGCTCCAAACGCCAAAAGTTGTTCAAAAGTTGCCGAGCACAATCAGGAAACGCCTAATGATAGGTATTGGGATTAGACTGCTTGGCAGTCCGCCTTTTCTTTTAAAATCCGTCTAGTTCTTGATCTCATCCAGCGCGATTGCAAACCACGATGTTATTATATAGGGATCGAGACGAGACGAGAAAAGACGGACTGTTTGTAGTAAACAAACCCTCCGTCAAACCAGAAACGGAGTAACCGATTGGTCGATTGCACAACTGTTGAGAGATCATTGACTGGTCTGTGGTGAGATTACAAGCAATAAAAATGGTCACGCATCACAAGCAACTGCAAACAATAGCGAACCAGTTGATTGTGTTCGATTTATAAATCGTCTCAAGTAATTCGGGTTTAATTGATTAATTAAGGTACCTTGACAACTTCGTTGTCCCCAGACAGAACTAAAGAGTCAGCAGTCTCTTATTTTTTCTTCTCGATCGGGCTTACGCCCTCGTTTCTCGCGGCAGGCGGCTTCGCCGCTCGCGTGTTTAGGTTTTGCGTGCAGTAATGCAAAGAAAACGAAGAGACTGCTCGCAGTCTATATTGAGATCGACATGCTTTGCCATGGAACGTTCAGTTCCCGTACACCCTAGACCCAGACTCCCATGATGGGGAAGGGTGTGAGTCCTTCCAAGCAGCCAAAAGTAAACAGCCGCTATTTCTGTGTCATATTACAAACAAAACTACATAGATGTGTGTAAATTGTTGTATGGGTTTGTAGTCTAAATTATGGTCACAATACTGGATGGGGTGTCCTATGTCATTATGTAACACACTGTTAAGGTGTTGCCTCCCCACTGGTTAAGACTGATACATGCATGCCAGTAGCCAAAGGAGACAACCCAAGCTAATCAGTGGACAGTGCAACCCCAAAAGGAGACCATGAAGATGTGTTGACCGATGGGGGAACACCACATGATCACATATCAGTGCATGGGTTACATACAACCGCTATAACGGCTATGAAAGTACAGAACCCACCAAGGGCACATCAACATCTTATAATGCTATATATTACTTGAGGGGCACATTTATGTTATCATTTGTGATATTAAGTAAATCCCTCATTAAAAATGGTATCAATCCAAACCAAAAATAAAGCAATTACTATGGTATTGTTGCCCACCTAGAATAGCTCTGCTAATTGTGGTTCACATAGACTTGAATTATTTGACAGTTGAATAAACTGTTGTTGCTGTTGTTTACAGTGTTTTAGGAATGATTTTTTTCAATATGGCTAGAATTGTTCTTGCAAAATAATATACAAATATGTATTCACATGCACATTTTTATTTATTAATTGATCCGTTTGTTTATATTTCAAGAATATCACATACTAATACTTGGGCTATTTCTAATGTACGAAGCAAAACAAAATTGAAAACTAGTATGTCAACACAATGACTTTCCGAGCTCTCGAGGACAAGTCACTCAGATTCCGACTGTTTTACTGTTGACTAGTTCCCAGACGTCACTCAAACAAATGTCACGTGCGCAGCGGGTCATGGATGGGAGTACTTCCAGGCTACATCAGGTCCAGAATCCTTTGCGATTGCTTCGAGGCAGTCCGGCATCCTTTACGACTGGTAGTTTGACGACTTGGGACGAGTCAAGTTTCATTGCGTGTACAGCCACAGTGTAAAACGCCTTTGTGGAAGAGTTTTGTCCATTCTATCTCTTTTCTTCGTAAGGCCATCCTCTTTTTTTTCTCCGTTTAGCGTCGTCCGACCGACCAAAATTTTCGGCATTTTCAAAACAAAAAAGTAACAACTTAGTTAAACCATTTTTCACTTGAAATAATTCTTTTAATCTGAAGAATGAGCATAGTAAATGCATAGCGAAAAACAGGAACAAAACAGGAACATTTTTGACAGTATATTGTGCATTTTGTTAATCCAAAGATGTAACTGTTAACTTTTAACGTCATCCTGGGGTATCAGGGCCTCCAGGGCCTCCTATTCCGAGACTTTTTGTGATTTTCTTTAAGGTTTTTTTTTTTCAATCCGACCGACTAACCCAATATCAGGAAACGCATTCGACGCTAAACAAAAAAAAGGGGGGATGGCCTAATATCCACTTGCACGGACAATTTCTAGTCTGCCATGAAATTATCCAACAGTCTCTCCGTCAGTAGGTCCAGCTCTCCCCTTAGCCGACGCAGATGCCCTTTCAGTACGTCCAGTTTATCGTATGCTTTCTGTGCATCCCTGCTGTTCTTGAGAGACAGGACAGTCGAGCCCGCCGCCATTCCAGTAGTGAGTACAAGCCCCGTACGGTACAGCCAAACGGGCATTGACACAGGAGTCCCTGCGACCAGCGCGGTCCCGGCCAGAATCGCGACCAGAGCTGAGACCCTCGCGTTAACATTCGCCTGACTCTTGGCCTTAATAACGCTTTGAATCAGGTCTTCCACTTTGTCGAGAATGCCTTGTACGTTGCGAAAATAAGCACCGGACTTCTTCTAGTCTTCCTTGAAGAACTTACGTATGGCTTTTGGCTCGATATTCTGCTGCATCATCATCTTAGGGACTTGCTCATACAGCTGTATCAATGAGGCCGTCTGGGCGTTGTGCGCTTTATACTGCCCTTTTAGCTCCTCTATTCCGTCAAAGAATCCTTCTATTTCACCCGCGAGGGTTACGCTTTTGTAAAGTAGGAAGGAGGAGAGGAGAAATCCACCAGCGACTTCGACGTTTTGTACTTTACCGCCATGAGCCTCAGCAAACCGCGAGATGCTTGAGGCAATCTGTTGCCAAGCTGGGTTGTTTCCTGCAGCCGCACTTAGCCCCTGCTTAACTTCTGTGAATTTTTGGACTGCCGGGTGTACTACAATGCATAAGGCATCGATGTGAATCCTGAAATCCACAGCGAGTAACAAAGCATTGTCTCCCATTTTGAGCCTGAGACTGTGAACAAACACTTTGCTATAAACTGTTGAAAAACGGGGCTTTTCCCGCGAGGCCATAGCCAATCAGGGAAACCTTTTTCTGCGAAATGGTATCACCTATTAAAAATAGATAGCAAAAGTGTGACGTGACGTTACCATGGTAGCAAAATTTTTGGATCACAACAACAGGGAGTTTAAACAACGACGGCGGCAACGCAGACGAGAACGGCAAAAAGAAATAGGTTTATATTAGCAAAACAACAACGTTGCACGTGTATGACAATTTTTTGTGCATTTCTTAGCTGCCGTTGCACGACAGCGACATGAAACTTCCTAATTTCACACACCCGCTTTCTGAGGTAGCTGAACACAACACAACAATTACTTTCCTTTTTCTTTTCCTAAACTTAGATACAAAGGGGGGAATTTCATATATCCCATGATGCATCGCTTCAAACTATATTATCAAGCTTCCGAACGCATGTGATCCTATCAGTTCAGAAGGGACGTGACAGTTGAACAACGGTGGAAAGCGATTTGTGACCCCTCTTAGTTTTCGTTATTACGAAAACTAAGACCCCCCTCAAAACCAATCCGTAAAATATATACGAAGTCGAATTACGACCGTTCAAAGACTATAGTAGTATAGTAAAATGGGTCTTGTGGAGCAAAAAAACTGCGCTAGTAATAATTCTGAGAATTCCAATACTTCTAAAAAAATCCCTGAATATGCAAAAGACTTCAAAAAAGAATGGCTTTACATAAAAGGGATTAATAGGAAGTGTGGTGATTTTATGAAAAAGATAGATTTTAATTCTAATTCTTTTAAAGAAGTTTTTTTTACTTCAAAACCGAAAGAACTTATTAGTCACTTTAAAAATGTTTTGGAGGCTCAGAAAATAGGTAAACTTCAAAATATTAGTGATTTTTATTTTAAATATTTTGATGTTAATTACATAGAATGTTTAGAAGAACAACTTGATAATTATAGAGATTTATATGTAGATCCAAATAGTTATCAGTTTGATGAGGAATCTTATGAATTAAATATAGATATTGACTTTCCAGGTTTTAGAGAGCTTTTTAATTTGATTTGTTTATTTAATGATAAAATAAAAAAAGAAGAACATATTGTTAATATTTTTGATAGTGAAAGTGAAAGTGAAAGTGAAAGTGAAAGTGAAAGTGATAGTGACGATGATTTTTAAACTTATAACATTTTTGTTACAAGTTTGAAGAAGAAATAATATATCCAACTAATAAAAAATGGAACCAAGGTCAAGAAAGACTACTCCTACAAAAGAGGATTTGGAATTTATAGTTGATGATGGTTATAGACATGATGAGGACCCAGATTATGTCCCAAACGAAAAATTTATTCTTAAAGGACCAGAGTTTAAGAGATTAACCAGAAATGCTAAAAAACTTGGTGCAGAAACACTTGATTATTCAACCCGAAAAAATAACAAATATATGGCTACACTTCCAGGTGGAAAGAAAGTTCACTTTGGTTCACCAAAATACCCAGACTACACTATTCATAAAGACAAAGATCGACGAGATAAATATCTGTCTCGAGCTACAAAGATTAAAAATAAACAGGGAGAATTAACTTATACTAATCCAGAATCGAGTAACTATTGGTCAGTTCATCTTCTCTGACCTAAAAAATAAAAGTGATTTATGGCTTAAAGATTATCTAAATATTAATAAAAATGCAACTGTCCAGCTACGAAAATATTACCCAAGAGAATATTATCTTTAACGAAGCCAAAGAGTTTAAAGTAAAAAACAACAAGATTAAATACAAACGTATTCCAATTGAAGTCAAATATCCAAATAACAAAAAAGGACCACTGGTAATCGAAACTCCAGTTCTTTTCTCTTTTGGAGTAAATGAAAAGAAAAATCAAGAAACAGGTAAGTTAGTAGGTTATAGTATTCCAGTATGTCTTTGGGCTAAAGATAGTGAACCGAGTAGTAAAGAAAAAGCATTTTTTGATGTTATTAATAATGTAACAACTCTATCTCAGAAACATCTAGAAAATGAATATGGAGTAGATTTAGCATCATCTCTATCTTCACCATTTTATTTTAAAAAAGAAGAATATACAGACAAGAAAGGAAAAAAGAAAACAAAAGTTGATGAATCATCAGCTCCAGTTCTTTATGCAAAACTTATTTACTCTGAGAAATCAAAAAAAATTCTTTCACTATTTAAAACAAAAGGAAAGAAGGATTTAAATCCTTTCAAATATATTAATCAGTATTGCAATGTTAAAATGGCACTAATAATTGAAGGAATATTTATTAGTAA
>CALNXI010002111.1:23305-46672 GCA_942486025.1 Porites evermanni
TCTGGACAAAAATTTTTTATTAAGGCCCCATAAAATGAAACCCCGGGGGGGGGGGGGGGGGAGTGCGGGCAAGGGGTGGGGATTTGACAAATTTTAAAATTTTTTGATCAAATTCCCCAGGGTGGGAAAGGAAAGGTCAATCAAAAGTGTCAAAAAAGCCCCCACCCCAGGGGAAAAAATCTAAACAAACAATGCTATAATACTTTAAAAACGAATAAGAGAACATTTCAAAAGTATGTTCTTACTACTTTTATTTAATTAAAGGTTAACATAAGCTCCGTTAAATTACTCGCTGTAATTAAGTATTTTCTCTCTCCACTAGCATCTCTTATTTTGAGCAACAAAATCCCTCCAGGAAGACTGACCGAGCTATTATAATGTTAATGAAACATACAATGCTTTATAACATCTGCTCAACATGTCGGAACAGGTCGGATCAGTGACCCATAAAAATTCCTCTGAATTTCATGGTGGAATTTTATTTCAATCGAGTTTTACAATCAGATGGGCACTTGAAGATAAAACTTTCTCAAAATAGACATTATCTGTTTAGATGACAGTCGGATTATGGCGATTAAAACAAATGAAAACTTCACACCTTTCTCCAACAGCGTGACTTTCAGAAAGCCTTGAGGGACAGACTTGGTAACCACTTCTGAATTGGTACCAGGCTTCTGTCGGTCAAAGTCAAATGTCCCGATCCCAGGGTCGCTTCCCACAATCAAAAGCCCGACAGGGGGGATTGTCTTAGGCATCAAATCCCCGCCCCTTTCCCGCACTCCCCCCTCATGGGATTTACATTGATAGGTGCATTAGCTCCAGTTTAAGCTGCAATCCATTCTTAGAAATTTGGACCTGTAAATCACTATTCGTGAAAATCACTGTCTGCAAAAACTGCTAACGAGCTGGGCCAAGCATGACAGAACAATGCAGGAAATGTTAACATTCCCAGACAAAAGAAAATCACTTTTAGTTATTCAGATCCAGGAGGCACTTTGGAGAAAATTAAACAATGTAAAAGTTTCTTTAGCCACAATGAAAAACTCTACGTTTCAAAACAGGACAAAGTAAATGCTCTTGCATCAGAGGACAAATCATGCATACAAGAAACAAACTGCAGAAAATCAATATGCGTGTGACGACCTCTCAGTATGAAACAAGGGGAAAAAATAATGTACATTTGCTCAGTCAAAATGTAGAACCCTCCAGAGCATAATCTACCTGCTAAAGAAAACATTGATTGGAACAAACAGCATTTTGGCACGAGGTGTTACGTACCGACCCCCTTTTTGAGCTATTTTGAAAAAGTAGCTCATATGTCAGTAGTTTGAGCGTATGTATCTTAGTGGCTTTGTACCTTTGTGGCTTTGTATGTTTGGATGATTGTTGGAGGGGCCAACAAGGTTGAAGGTACTACGAGTTGACTTTATATGTAAGAACCAATCAGATTTTGGAATCTAACCATTAATGATATTGCTTAAGGTCAAACAAGGGCACTTAGAGTCTGCCATCTTGATTCTTCACAATTTTTACGACTTTTATTACCGCTAAAGGTGTTTAGAACCATAACATTGAAATATCTTCATGATTCAAATGCCAAGTACAGTAATAACGCTGTTGACGGGTCCATATTTTAGTGTGGGTGCTGCTTTAAGACATTTGACCTAAGTTGGCTATCGAGAACAGTACAACGCACATATTTCATAATTTATGAGTTCTGTTTCACTTGCTTCAAGGTAGAGTATAAAATATCATATATTAATTTTTCAAAGTTCTTCCAATGAAACAATAATTGAAATTCGGAAGTTTGCGGCCTATAAATTGTTGTTTTAGAAGTTTCAAAGGCAAGGCGGGTATTGTTAAACCTGTAAACAAGCTTTATTCTCTCACTTACAAAGTTCAACAGACCTTTTCCGTACCAGCAAAAATAACATCAATTAGGTGAGGAACATGATACATGCTTGCCCCTTAAGAAATTATAGTTTTAAAAACGTATTTTATAGAAACGTATTTTATTTTATTAGTCCAACCCCTCCCTTCACCCCACAAACAATGTTGGACGCGTGTATCCAGAGTTTCAATTTTGTATAGGGTGGGGGGGGAGGGAGAACTGCAAGAAAATTTTGAAAATGATGCACTGTTTATGAGGGAACCTAGAAATGACAGAAAAATATGAATATTGCAGTATTGCCCCAAGGACTTTGCCCAGGATTGTCTGAATCCTGATTTTTGGGGGAAAAAGTCTGTTTTCTTCATTTTTCCTGCGCTTTTACTGTTTTGTTTCTTTCCCAAAGGAAACAAAAAATATGCAGTGATACATTTTTTTGCTATTGTCCTCCCCAAATGAAAGAACACTAATTTGAAACATTGCGTCAACATGCATGATTAATTGTTTTGGTGTACAGTAAACACCCACATATAAGAACACACGATTTTGGAGGTCAGGCTGATTGAGTTCTTATTTATTGGGTGCTTAATGACAAATCAGCCTCAAAATGTTCTTAAAATGTTCTTAAATTTTTATTTAGTAATACTATCCAAAACATGTTGCTAGAGGTATATTTAGCATATTTTAGGAAAATAAAATATATAATTATTCTGTAATTTGATTATATTAACAAATGAACATATTTCTTATTTCTTCTTTTCTTTTTTCTTATGTAATTTAATAACGCCTTTAGTTAAAGTCTTGTCCTACCTAGATTAGCATTGTAGCTATTTGCAGGACATGAAGTATTGTAAACTTTATATTTCTTTAAATAAATACATTGTTGTTGTATGAACACAATCAATAAAATCAGCCTGATGAATAAATATTAGTTATGACACTTTTTCCATTTTAAAAGAACACGTTACAATTTTCAGGCTGATCTTGTTCTTATAAAAATGGGGCTTTATTGGCCAAATTTCAGCCTGGTGTTCTTAATCCATTTGTTCTTATAATGCAGGTGTTTACTGTAGTTGGTGTCTGACCATGAGTGAAGATGGAGAGGCAAGATTTAGGGAGCCGAAAACGGGTTTACGAAGAACGCGAGTTAGTCAAAAAAGCTATCCCCTCGTCAACCAAATATAAGAACAAATGGGCGGTAACAATTTTTGGCAAATGGCAAATTTCTCAGTTGGTTAAAGTTCCTGTTTTAGATCCAGGAGGGCTCTTTAAAGGCTATGATTTACACAAGGTTGCACAGCTTTCTACCAGCATTGAAGAAATGGATGCAGTAACCTTGAATTACTGGCTTAGCAAGTTTGTGATGGAGGTGGCCAAGAAGTCGGGGGAGAGATATCCACCGAAGACCATTTATGGAATAGTTTGTGGTATCCGACGCTATCAAAGTTAATAATATCAAATAATACTCAGGTCATTTTTGGAATTTTTGTTAACGATATATTACTATTCTACTATTGAAAAATGCCCATTAAAATGTAAGTGTTTGATCTGAGATCAAAACCATGTTTGATCTCAGATCAAAACCCATAAGATTTTCATCTGAGTGTTCATTGGGTATCAAGGTTCATGCATGTGACCCAAATATGCCTCAGTTATTGGCTATTGCCCTCATGAATAATTAATGAGTTTGAGAAGCATGTATCAATAATTTTTTCTGAGTTTCAACTTTGTATAGGGTGGGGGGGAGGGAGAACTGCAAGAAAATTTCAAAAAGGATGCACTGTTTTAAGAGGGAACTGAGAAATGACAGAAAAATATGAATACTGCAGTACTGTCCCAAGGACTTTTTTCCAGGATTTTTTTACTGAAATGAACTGGAACTGGTTTCCTTAAAAAAATTTGCAGGAAAAGGACTCTAGCTGCAATTTCAGCCTTGACTGGAAGCTATTCCAAGTATGGCAGGCTGCCAAACTCTCAAGGACATGGAGAGCAGGAGTGGATCATTATGCATTTCTGGGAAACGGCCCACCATGTGGTAGGGGCATTGTACGTCTTTGGTTAACAAACAGCAAAATCCCTGCGCTAACCAGTGTGGGATTGAAAGCCAGTATTCCAGTATTAGTATTCTTAGTATTACTCCAGATTTCTTAGTATTTTTACATTTGTTCGCCAGTGTACTGCACACAGCAGATGAAATAAACAACAAACTTGCCTTGCACCCCCTATAATAAAGGCATCCACAACTGCCTGCTCTATTAGGCACACTACTGCTCCTGTGACCTGACCGATAACTTCCGTACATATATTCTGAGCTACCAGCCACTGAAAATGATGGTTTATTCAGATGTTTATAGCCCATATCCCGAAGAATTAGTAGCCTTTTGAAAAACCCAGGAAATGTACCCGGCCGGGGTCACCCCCAGGAAAGCCAATTAAAATTATTAATGATTATTAGTGCAATACATTTCGGGCATTTCGCTTCTTTGAAGTGTAGACTAGATTAAGATACGATTGCAGCCGCAGGTATCTCAATCCTGCCTTTTGCGAGGCTTAAATATATTACCTGCCAAGGAAACTCCAAGGAAAACAACAAAAAGAAGAGAGCTTGTGGCTAGCCATGACGGAAACATCACTTTAAGGCATCGCCAAAACCGCTTTAAAAACAAGCGATCCAACTTGAATTTACTCGAAGAACTGGAAGAAAGTTATAAAAATACCAAACACCCATAAATTCGCTATCCAAAGAATCAAGAAAGCAGAATTTCTTACCTGGCTCCTCCAAGGACCGTCATGTTGAAGCACGATGTAATTCAATCTCCCCGCGGTTCCGGTGAGCCCACGCATGAGGGCACAGTCCAACTACTGCTTAGCGGTTTTCCGATAAAACTAGTTTCCAGGTTCCGAATTTGTCAAATCCAAGATGGCGTCAAGTCGTGCTCAACTTTTCGTTGCGAAACTTCCTTGGACAGTCTGTCGTGGTATGATTCCTAATTTTTACTTGTCGTATAAAAAAGTACTAGCAATACGTTATCGGAAAAATCTCGTGAAGCTGTAAAGGGTCTCAAAGTCAGTTCTTGCGAAACAAGGGGAGGTGATTGACAGATTGTCTACCATCCACGATATGCACGTGGCTCATCAAAATATTGGGACTTTCGATGTTTTCGTCATCTTTTATCCCCTTTTTCACTGTCCTCTCTGCTGTCCTTACCCCGCTTCCATGAGGCTGAAAAGATCCTGAATCTTGAATTTGGACTTATTAACGTCAAGCTATTTTACCCGGCCCACCACTTCAGAAAATTTTCCCCATGATAATTCCACGCAAAAAGAAGGGCTGCTTTCCCTTGCCTCCTCCTTTCCAAACACTCCCCCCTCCAACACCTTGCTAAATGATAATATTCATCTTAGTTTAATTCATTTACTAATGATTATTAACAGATACCCTAAGAGAATACTTTCAAAAGTTTGGCGTGGTTACATCTTCCAGAGTTGTCTTTGTAAGTATGTTCGTAGTAGAGCTTGTTGCAATTATTTGGGTATTCCCTAAAGACAAATGATAATTTTAATATTAAATATTAACCATCATGATAACTTCCCTGCTTTAAAATGTTAGAATGAAAATTCTGAAGTCTTGATAGTTTAAGTGAACAGGGTGCCCAAAACGGCAAGCATCTGATCTGGGAAATCAAAGGTGTCAATTTTGTCTCCAGCAAAATCCGCTGAATGAAGGGTAATTTGCATATACATGTAAGTGTAAGTGAAGCGAAATAGACAACAAAAGCCAGGATATTTCAGTTTGATGGAAAGGATAGGTAATTTGCATGCTGATGAAAACAACTTCGAGTGCAATTCAAACCGTTCGACTTCTCGTTTGTTTTTCTGGAATTCCATAGTGAAAAATGCTGTAAACTGAATTAAGTCACACAACACCCGCATAACTTGATGATCATTCTGGTAATCTTTTGTTCTTTTATTGTCTCCAAAACAATCAAAATGTTTCACCAATTTCCACCTACAAATAATGGGAGACATTTGATTTACAGAAAAATTTGCATTCACCATTGACACGAATAAATAGGCCCAATTCCGTAGTGTTTTTTACAAAGACTTTGGTAAAAAATAAATGTTGGGGTTAGGGCAAACCTGCGAGGATATACATGTACTTGTGTGCTGACTGTTATTTTGAAAAAAAGATGCCGGTTAAGGTCTGGAGAACTTTAAAATGTAACATTATTGCTTGACAAAATAATATAAGGGGAACTGAAGGGTGTTCAATACAAAGCTGATCAAGAACATCGCTTTAAAAAGTTCCCCTTTCATGAAAAAGATAGCCTGCATAGATGGTGGAGGTTTTTTGGGCTGTGTTCTAGGTGCAAAAATGGCCCAGAAACTAAAACAAAAAAAAATGGGCAAAATTTCCAACTAAAGCACAGAAAAGCTCAAAGGTCCATTTTATCTGGGAGATTTGGTGACCCGTCTGTTCAGGAGAGTAAGAGATCAGTGCCGTATCCAGGAGAATTGGCATAATATATGGCCATGACTCCTGTGAGTAACTTTTGCCATATTTTGTCAACCGTTTTATAAGCTATTGTTAACTTTTGCACATCTTATAATGCTGCACACCTGAATTTTCAAGGTTCAGAAGAATAATTGGACTGATAACCTAACAGTTTTTCTTAGAACACAGCTGTGTCCTTTGAAGCAAGACCATACACAAAAAAGTAACAGTCCATCTTCAATGTTTGATCAAAATTAATTATATACTTCATTGTTATTATTTCTGTAATCATTGACAGGACTATAAGTCTGGAAGATCAAAAAAGTATGGCTTTGTTGAATTTGATTCTCCTGCATCTGCAGAAAAAGCACTCAATGAGCCAAGTCACTTCATTGATGGATCAAAGGTATGATACATGTACATGTTGTTTGGGTAGAAGTATTATATATAATTATAACAAAGTATTATAATTATAACAACTTTCAAATGAGAAATAAGTCATCTCTCATTTCTCTTATATGGGTATTAGGCGAATCCTTGCAGAGGTCATTAGCATACAAAGTCAACCCATAGAAGACTTCACTGCATTTACAGTTATTAGGCTCAAATGTTGAAAGAACTGGTTAATTCAAGAAGTTGGTGCAATTTTCAGCTCTTTGCAATCAATAACAAAGGAAATATGGGCAATCAAGCACTGCAAGATTGCTATGTGGCAAAATATTAATGAACTATTCTTGGGGGTTTTTGAAAAAGAATTCCCTGAAATGATTTGGTATATCAGGCTCAAATAATCCGAGATAACTGAAATTGTTATGCTCCTTCAATATTCAGAGATTTTAGCTTCATTAGTCAATAATAAGCATAATTTTTTTCAATGAGGCAGAATTAACAAGGATTCTCCATAGTGTTACTGTACACAGTGTATATTGGTCTCTGGCACATTGTGTTCATGTGTGTGAAAATTTACAAATACAATGTAGGTCCATGTTAATAAGAAGCTGGTTTAAAGTAATGATTTCCTTTTTTTCAGGTGTTCATTCAGTCGAAGGTCAATGAAAGAGAGATGAAACGTCAGCCACAGCAACAACGTTCAGAAGAAACTAACCAGGGAGCTGCTGATTTTTCTGAAGTGTGATTATTAATTATCACACTGGCCAATTATTGTACTGACTAATAAATCAAACTCAACTTAAAAACAGGCTTTTCAATAACATCCAAAGTGTAAAGTTTTTTCCTTACCTTTGTCAGTGTTTATCATAACTTTGATATATAAGGTGAATTAAGAAACTGATAAAAAAATGGATTTTTATCTACCTATAAACCAGTGCCCACCAGCTAATCTTGTTTTAGGTAAAGGGAGCTCACACAAGCTGTTTGTATGACTAACCAGCTATGGTACTCATAATAAATTTATTATTCAAGCACAAAATTACAACTATTATATTAAGGATACCGAACAGTTACACACGGCAATCAGCTTATGTGGGTAGCCTGTAGTTGGGATGTCCACAGAGCAAAGAGTGTAGCTTCAAACATCACAGTTTTTGTACAGTTAAAGCTATTTGTCTTTACAGTAATAATCTGAAGACACTAGAAAGAAACATTTTTATAGTGGTCAAGATTACTGATAAACTGGTGATTGAAGTAGTGTAGTATTTTTTTAAATACATGTAATTCTCTCATTTCCTGAAATGATCTGTCAGTAACATAAGATGCATGCCTGAATATCTCATATTTAATTTTAAGCATCTTCAGTGTATATTGTTCTCCTCTTATTCTTTGTAAGCTCTGTAAGTAAATGTTTTTTTACCAGCACTAAATCAGCAGTGTTCAAATAAAGATGATATTTACCTGTGGCTTTGTTGCAAATGTACATGATAGTCGCTGATAAAAATTCCTCTACCCTTTCTTGATCCCCAAATATATATGTTGGGGTTTAATTTTATGCTTGGTTTTTTTGTCTGTCTTTGTTTTGGGGTATGGTAATGTATGGTAAAGAGTTTTTAAACTCGTAAAAAACGAAGGGAAATAAAAATTAAACCAAGGATAAAATTGAATTACAACATATGCATGTAAGCCGCAGTGTTGAATCAACATTTGGTAAATGCAGGGTTGTTGAGGAAGACAATCTTTGAAAGCTTTCCTGATAACATGTTCATGGTGGTCACATACAGTACCTAGTTTAATTTCCCTACCTGCCACAAGTCTCCTGTAGCTCAGTGGTAGAGCTTCTGGACTAGAAACCAGATGCCTGCAGTGCCGGATCCAGACCTCGAGATAAGGGAGAGGCCCAGGCCCCCCTCCCTTAGATAAGGGAGGGGGAGGAGGGAAATTTCCCAAAAAGCTTTTTTTGGCCCTTCGGCCTCAGTTAAGGGTGGCGAATGGTAAAATCCGAGACTCGCCGAGACCCTGAGATCCTAGTTAGAAATCCAAGCCCGAGACTCTTTGGTGAAAAGTTTCGAGACTCAAAAAAAGTAAAAGCAAACCATGAAATAACGAGACTTCGAGACCTATCAAAAACGCTTCCGAGATTTCGAGATCCTGCCAAAATTTTCCGAGACCCACGTTTTTCTAGGTACCATTCGCCACACCTTCAGTTTAGTCCAAAATTAAAAGGAGGGCCGGGCCTACTGGGCCCCCTCCCCTGGATTCACCACTGGCCTGTGCCTGTGCCTGTGTATGAACATCATTCTCAAAATAATATGTTCTTTTTAATTTCCAATAGTTGGAGTAGGTGCATTTTTTTTGTCCACAGGAATGCGTGTGGAAATCCAGCTGAAGTCCCAATTTTATTTTTGTTTTGTTTTGCCTGTTGTTTGTTTTTTTTTTTCCATAGAGCATTTTACATGATCACAGTCAGGTCATATTGGTGTTCCCATCCCTTAACAAAGCAAACAAAACAATCAATTCAATTCAATTTAGTTTAAAATTCATATTTTTTTCAGAACAGTCGTTCTACCGAAATTATTCGACATTAGATTCTCATACAAACACTGTACTTTCTCACGCGTTTGCCTACTCGTCAAGATGGCGTCGAAAACCGTGACAAGGTCTATTTAATGTCTTTGATGAAAATAGAATTTTATGTGTTCCTTTCCTCTTATCCAGGCGCAGCGCAAGGGGTCATGGGAATTTTTATGCTGAAAGGAGCGCGGGACAAAAGGATTGTAGTTTCAAATATGTCGGGCGACGATAAATCCTGACAAAGTTCCTTGATATTCGTAAGTTTTTTTTTCTAAAAAACGATTAATGGGCAATTTAATGACCACTTTTTTTTGGTCTTTTAACTTTGGTTATGTCGTGTCGTTTCATGAAATAAATCGGTTCACTTCCGGGTAAATATCAGATGCGTTCATACAGAATGAAGCGATGAAGGCCCAGGTGAAAGATGCCTTCAACACGAAGCCAAGCAACTCCGAACACTCGTTCCACTGGGAGGGCAATTTTGCCTCTTGGAATTCAAGGCCCTACCCGTGCTAAGAAAAGGAAAGTAACATCAAAGCCGTCAAGCTCAAAGTCAACCAACAGTACAACGGCAGCACAACAACCGGATAATTGGAAAACAAACTTATCTTCTTTACTTTGGAAGTTAGCTGAAAAATATTGTCCGTGGCTGACAATTGTCTTGGAGCCAATCAAGAGCAAATACCCAAATACCGTTTCCCTCATTGTTGCACTGACATTCGTGGTATTTGTATTATCTTTGGCTGGCACGATCGTAGCGCCAGCAACTCAACTTTGGCAGATTCTGTTTCCGGCTGAGTTGTCACGCATTTATTACAACGAGGTTTCATGGCCTCCAAGACATCGCTGGATATGGCGCCTGGAAGAAGTTTTCAATGTGACGAGAGAAATAAGGAGATTGTCTAAAGATCATGATGGAAAACAAGTTCATGTGTACTTGATCGGCGGACCAGGCTCGGGTAAATCTGAGCTTGCTAGACAAGTTGGACGTCGTTTGTTCGAATCAATGAAGCTAAACAAAAGACCGGTGGACGTTATTACCATTGATGCAGCTAGCGTTACTTCTCTTTTGTCAAGTCTGACAGATGCGGTTTTAGCTCTTTGTAGTCATTCCGGAAAAAAGGCGGATGGCATTAAGCAACTAAAAGAAGAATTAAATTTCAAATTCGGTGACTTGTTTTCAAACGAAGGTGTGCAAAAAACCGACATCAAACTCTCTATCCTTTTTACTAAACTCAAAGAGCTACTAGAGGAGAGGAAGAGCCAGCCTGTTTTGATTTTTGACAACGTACAAGATTTGAAATTGTTATTTAGCAACCTCCACCTCGAACCCGGAAGTAGTCATTTCGCCACATTTGTTGTCGTCGTTACTGTACAAAAACGTGTGTCTTTAGAAAGGCTGAGCGACTACGTGTATGTACAGGATCTTTATGAAGGCATGTTACCAACTGACTCTGTCAAATTACTTGAATCGATAACCGGGCTGGAAGAAGATAGCGAAAACCATGCCAGTGAACTTTCATACATTCTTGGACACCAACCTCTAGCACTATCAACAGCAGCTATCTACATTGAAAGTGTGCGAGAAGGTCCTCCAAAGCGTGCAGACTATGGATATTTGGATTACATATCTGAGTTTAAAAGAGATATTCCTTCTCTTGGAATGGAAGAAGAAATTGAGTGGCGAGAAAGTGACGCTTCGAAATATTCAATTCCAATGTACACGGCAGTTCTCAAAGCTGTGAATCTCAGCGCGCAAAATGACCCCGTGATTCGAGATCTCGCTTGTATTGGCTACACCGACACCTCCCCACTCAGTTTGGCATATGTGTTGGATTTTTTGAAAAAGAATTCTCACCAGCACTTCACAGAAGCTCAAATTCGGAACTCTCTAAGAAACGTGCTTTTTAAGGTGGCAGGCAAAGAAGGAAAGCAAACCCTCTCTAGCCATCAGGTGATTCGTGAAGCTTTTCGACAGGTCTGCAAGGTAAGTAGCAAAAACCAAGACTGCCTTGACTCGACATTTTGTAATCTGACTGCTGTTTCCCTTACAAGCAATCCTGAAAGCCGTGTCTTACTACTGGGTATTTTCTCAAGGCTCGCCTTATCTTTTGAACACCAACTGAACGCAACTATCTCAAATGTATACAACACTTCCTTGACAGACCCTAACAGTTCTTTTGGTTCTCAATGTCTAGAAATTTTGACCTCGATGTGTGTCTTTTCTACGAGGGAAAGCTTACAAGTAGCCGATATCATGTCAACCCGTTTTACAGATACGTTTTTACGATTTATCTCGCACAGTTCAGGATTCTCCGGGCCTGCCATAATAAAACCAGCAACAAACGTGTTCAGACTCAACGAAGTTGTAAACTTGACAAACTTGCAGGCAATCAGAGGTGACCGGTATGATTTGCAAATAGTGCTCCTAGTATTGTGTTTACACAGCGGAGCTACAAGTTCCAAAAATGAAGATCTCATGAGGGCACTAAATACAACTTCCACTGCAGTACTAAAAATGGTGCCCAATACAGCTAAAAGTAGAGATACCTCAGTTACATTAAACCTTCTAGGGTCTATGTATCGAACTTTAGGCTATCCCTACAAGTCAAAAGATCTTCACGAACTTGCGTTGGATGTTAATCGTAAAAATGGGGGGCAAAATTACAACCTCGTGAAAGACAACGCAAGTGAAGGACAAATGGAGCAAAAGGAATATGTCCTTGAAAGAGCTACAACTTTTCAAAAACTTGGTGTTATATATCGATATCTCGCTAATTTAAGCCTTGCACAAGCATACCACGAGGGCTCATTGAAATTACTGCAAAAATTACTGAGCCCGAGTAATCCCTACATCGCAGGGTCTCTTCTCAACTTGGCAGTGGTCTATAGTCGTCAAGGGAAGCATAGTGAGGCTCTGAAACTATATAATCAGTCACTAGCAATATTGCAGCAAACATATGGCCCACGGCATGCTTCTGTAGGCAGGATCCTCAACACAATGGGAACGATTTATTACAAGCTAGGAGAGTTTTGCACGGCGATATATTATTCGGAACTCGGATTGGAAATACTCCAGGACTTCCATGGATCTAACCATCCTCATGTGGCCGAGGCGTTGAATTTTCTGGGATTTATGTACAGGGACAAGGGAAATCTGCAAAAAGCTCAGGAACTTTTAGAACGCTCACTAGGTGTCAAGGAAAAAGTTTTTAACGAAAATCATTTTATAGTAGGCGAGGCCCTGAATGACCTAGGTGTGGTGTATACCCGCATTGGCGAAGCGCGGAAAGCCACAAAGGTTCTTCAAAGAGCGTTGGACATTTTTAAGCAAACCTGGGGTGATGATCACACCTCTGTTCCAACGACATTGAACAGTCTAGGTGCAGCTTATCGTGCGCTGAGACAGCCCCAACAGGCACTGCACCTACACATGAAAGCCCTTGAGACTCTCCTGAGAATGGACAAAGGGAACGCTAGGGATCACCTTTTGGCAGAGACTCGACATCTCCTCGGTAATGCTTTTCTCGCCATGGGAAATGTTAGTGATGCTAGGCTCATGTATGATTTATCATATTCTGGTTTTCGTAACCTATATAAACAGGACCACTGGAGAGTCAAAGGTGCTCTGAAAAGTCTGAACTCCATAGACTCTGTTTTGAACAAGTCCTCCTCCATTAGGGCTCTGTTTGTTATGGTGGGTGTACAGACACTCATTGCCACAGTTAACGCTTTCTACGATCATGATTCATTCAAAATATTTTTGTTTCAGGCGGGCTTAATATAAGGCGAGAACACTGGCCAACTTTGAAAATGTTCTGGTAGAGATATAAGTAATTATCCAAAAGTTGCTGAATGACACGTGTAGGTTGCGAAAAAAAAGAGTTGCGTAGGGCCAGTGAATCGGCTCCACTAGTTTTTTTTAAGGAGAATACCTTCCAAGTTTAAGCTTTAACCTACAACGTCACTAACAGCCAAAAACGCCCCTGACGATGGATAGATAAATTGTTTCACCCAATTGTTTGGCAATAGAATTACCCCATTTTAGTTAGCTGTCCAATCAGTTGGCGATTGATTTGGTTTGGCCTTACTGAATAGGAGGCTAACCCTGTAATTAAAAAAATGTCATGTCTTTTTAAGAAAAGCTTATATGGTTTCTATTATATTCATATTTATATTTTTTCATTCCAGGTCTAGCAAACGCTGGTACACGCACGAGCGTGTGCTTGATATTTAAATAAAGGCTATTTTGTTGTATCACGCTGTTTCAATATATACATGTATATTCTCACTCGACACTCAGAAAGGAGCCGGTATTTTAACTGAAGACAAGCTGACTATCCCAGGAAAAACCTACAGTGCTCTTGAAATGTCTTCCTTAAAAAAGACACGTTGGAAACAGCAATATAATTACCGAAGTGGAGTTGGTTTATTTACCGAGTCGCAAAGTTGCATGGTAAATATTCACCACTTTCACCGACACTGAGGTGAATAATTGTGTTAATGTCTGTCACTATAGCTAGCGGACCAAAAAATTACTTTACTTTTGTAAAATTCTCGTATTGAGTTTGCATTTAGTCACATAATTACTCAGGCGATCAAATGAAGTCCAACGATGTGCTGAACTAAACGAAAGACCTCAAGCATTGACGATCGTCAATATTAGGATCCTATATTTTTGGATCCGACACTCTACTCAACAAAAACTGTGGGCTTCAGAACTTTGAAGACTTAAAGATCTTTTTGTTTCTTTTCGGCTGCTCGGAATTGAAAAGTACTCGGCTCCACTTGAAAGACCTCCTAGCTAGCCAATCAGAACTATTCATCACTTGTGTGGTGTTACTATAATAACAAAGAGGGCTGAACTGAGTTAATTTCTGGTGAGTACCAGCAGTTTCTACTCTGACTACGTACACCATCTGCCTGAAATATTAAGGGTTGAAATAGTGCGGGTTCTCATAAAGTTTTTCCGTGAGGCCTAATTGTGTCATAACTTTTGCGTGAACGTGACTTCCTTCTAAACTTTAGCATATTTCTTGGCACGGTTTCAGGATATAAGCAGATGTTTTATCTTGCAGATGCTCCTCAAAAAGTACATAACATCCATCGAGCAATATGTTTTGCGTGTTGTTGCATTTTTTCCAGTCAGTTTAAGTCAGAGGTCCAGCTATTTCGTCTTCGAATGACAGTGAACGCCATTTTTCTTTTGCCCAAGAAGCCTCGTTTTGAATCAAATATACCATCAAAAGCTCACACATTCCAAATATGGTAAGCGCCAGTTTGTTATGAAGAATTAGCGGGGGATTGAAACCCGACCAATCAGAAACGGCGAAATATTTTGAATGAAAAATAATTAAATGAATAATAATTGTTATTCTGCAGGTGGCTAAATGATTCTGTTTACTATGCAAATAGAGAGAGAGGGGAAATTTTCCCCTAAAAAGCAGCGTTGAAAAAAAAAAAAAAAAAAAAAAAAAAAAAAAAAAAAAAAAAGAATATCAAGGAGCTGTGCATGTGAGTGCTGCCGACTTCCCCTGAGTAAATTTATGAAGGAAATCGACTTTGGAGACATTCGTCCGTATTCGAACTTTTGCCCTCTGGTTCCTACCGTCACGGCCTCATTGCTGTTTTTAACGCTTGTCACATTCCTGCAGTCATGGCTTTCTCTAGCAATAATTTCTGTCGTAACTTCCTTTTCCGTTCCAGAGACTTTTCTACGGCAGGCATTTTTAAAAACGCAAAAGTAAGAATGCAGCTTTACAAATGACGACACTGAAATGTTTTAATCATGGGGATATGTAGTGCGCATTAATTTGAAAAAAAAAAACTCAGCATAACGTCAAAACAGTGATTATCACAACACATTTATTTAGCCTGTTAGTAGGCTAGGTTCGGCTTGGAATTTGAGGGTGTTGCAAGTTTGAAATTTTTCACCGCATTGGCTTGCGAAGGGTACCGACTGATCAGTGCCCAGGTTCGCTAAAAAGCATGTTGGGGGTAGTAATTAAAGAACATGAATGCTCGTTTAGCCAATTAACGAGTGGTACCAAGACTGTTCTTCTAAAGAACTTTATTCTTCTCAGCTTCCAAATGCTCTCTGCTACAGCCACAAAAATTCTACTACTAGCAAGCCTATCACTAGCGAATTAAATAACCAAACTGTAGACGTGTTTGGCTCAGCTGACCATGAGAACTTTTATTGCATATCCTGTCGCTTAACTTGTGAAGAATAGAGCAAAAACTGCATGCTTGGTACGACTAAGCATACAAAACAGGATCTTCAGTGAAGGTAAAACTCATGGTCAGCTATAGTGATAGTGTTACTGATACAGCAGCGGCTAACCGTGTGGGCTATACATTGAATTTCCTTATAATCATTCGGGTACCCTATTTATGATACACCTTTAAAATATCAATACTTAAAACAACACTAAAAGCAACTACCTCATAACATTATGAAATATCACCTCCGACCTTGTGTACACACCAATCGCAATGAAACCTGCTAAGAAAAAAGTTGCGATCAGTCACGAAACCACGCCACGGCAATGACTTTTTTTTCAAATTTTCCTGTGTCTTAATTTTAAAAGTCGTTTCAATGTATCACTTTTAATGAGAACTGAGTGCTGGACCTTTCAGATTTGCATACAGCTGTGCTCATTCTAAGAACGAAAGAATGAGTGTGCCTTCATGACTGACGAATGTTGCAGTGTTTAAGAAAACATTTTTTCGGTCTCCTTGTACCGTCCTTTCAAGTAACGTTCTCCGCTAAATATATCGATCAAAGGTATCGTAAAAAACAGCTTTGGAACGAGTATATGCATATAAATATGTAACAATGCGCGACCTCTTTACATGTAATAGTCTCGTCCCCAGCTAAATTTGTAACGACCACGTGATCAAGAAACGACGGGCTATGGTGACGAGAATAGTAATATTCAAATGGGTAAACAACTTCACTCCGGCGCAAATAAACTGGAACCAGGATTTCGGGGTTCCGGTTTTGCATTTTTCCAGAGCGCCCGTTGCTCGTTCCGCTGAATAAGGGTAACGCAGGCACTGTAGACGAGATTAGCCCTATTATGATCTATTTCATTAACTACAGACTTGTAGACACCTGTTAATGTTACGTGGGTTGTGTGAATGATTTTCAAAAGCACTGCATATACCATAGTAAGATTTCTTAGCGCCTCTGATGTTATTAATTCTCGAAGTTTATAGTTTTCTTAACAAACAGCTAATTCCCGAGGGTTGGACTGGAAGTACTTGGGGGGATCCCTCAGAAGGTGTATCAACATTTTAAGCACAGAATAGTCCAGTTTCGAGTTCACTATGACCGCTGAATTTAAGAAGTGAAGACGCATTTTTTACAGGCTTAGCCTCCATCTGAAGTAATATATTCACATATTCCGACGAGAAAAAGACCTGTTTATTACTCTGTCTATTGTGTATATTCAAATTTTAAACACTTACTTGCCGCAATTTTTGAATATTTTACTTTACGTCGAGGCTAACCCTGTATAAATGTGCCGTTAATGTTTATATTCAGCGGTAATTTTTAATTCGAAACTGGACTATTAACGACTTTTCAAAGCGGCCGTGCGTCTCTTCTGAGGAGGAGCATGCCTATCACAAACTTAAAAAAAATGCCTGTGGATTTCCAATATCAACCAATCTTTAATCCCATTACTTGCGAGAGCTTCCCACTGTTGAGTTGGGATATCGCTGCGAAAAAGATCCTTGTTGAAATATTTAAATTTTGTGATGTATAAACAAGTAGTATAGGCATCTTAAGTCCCGGGCGGAAATGTTAGTTTTAAGATAGGCATACATTAAACTATGGTCACTGATCCCTACATGAGAAATCCCTCCACAAGTAATGTTACCTGGTTGGTTGTTGCAGAATACCCTGCCACTTGAACGATATGAGCGGCTGGCTATAGCTACCGGTGAGCAGAATTAATTAGGTGGAGACTAATGTTGGCTACGTGGTACGAGGTACGAGGTGAGAAGAAATTAAGTTAAGAAATCAATTTACTCAGTGAGAAATAAATTTCCTAATGAGTTTGCATGCTACACCTGTGATATTCCTCGTTCGTTAAGCCCTAAAGATGTCCAAATAAAAGCAAAACAAGTGTTCTACGCCTAGCTAACTCTAAAGTTAGGTTTAATTTTTATCCTCGTACCAGGTATAATACTGCCTAGCCACTGTATTTCAGTAACGCAGTCAATGTGACAGGGTATTCTGCGTCTGCATTGTCAGATGTTCCGTGTCTGGAGTCAGGCAAAAGATTGCAAATAAAAATTGCCCAGAATAATATGTTCCACATTCTCTCGTTCGATTTTACTTATGAGTGTTTCGCAATGTGCAAATAGCTCACGTGATGAACCAGGTTTCGTATTTCAAAAGAAAGAGTTTCCACGGGGCCCCCGGGAGACTTCCCGCCTCTCGAGGGCTTCAACCTTGGCTTTTAGGTCATTTATCTGACCAAGCGCCGAAACTAAATGCACACAAGCCATGTCAAGGTGATGTCTCACGGCTGAGTTAAGATGTGATTCAACTTCTCTCCTTTCAATCTGCAATAAAAACAACAAACAGCTTTTAACTATACAAAATGGTTGCCAAAAGCGAATTGCTCAGTCTGGGGCCATCATGTACTTTGCCCGGGTAGGTAGCATTATCCTTCCGTCGCTGGGTACACATAAGTGCTCAATTGTTTAGCTGAATTAATGTCAACATGGCTTTACTAGTATCTACAGGTCCTCAGCAGGGTAACGCTGATGACGTCATAGCCTTTTGTCTTTATCTCATGAATAGAATTCGACGGAATCTCATTAATCTTCCCTTTGCAATAGACTCACTTAGGCTTGACCGGGTTTAACCTGTTTGTCCTGTTCTAGTTTAATATTTATCCGGTTTGACAGGATTTCTAATTATTTTAAGGCCGATGAATGTTTTGCTTGTTGGTGAGAGAAAGAGCTAGTTAGTGTAGTACGCACGACTTACGCGCCAAGGACCAGTGAACCGGAACCAAGACAATAAGTTGTCTGCAATGGATAATGAGAGCCGCTGGAAATACAACGTGCATTATTACGTTACACTTCAGTGATTATAAGAACATGACAAACAGACTAAAACAATGAGGGGTGATCTCCGCCAATATTCTGTTTCAAATTCCATTATGACGAACCTGCAATTTCCGATTCCATCATCAGAACCAAAATTAGACCAACAGAACAGAAATTGAGAAGTCAGAACCGAATTTGAACTAACAGAACAGAAATTACGAAGTTAGAACCGAAATTGAACCAACAGTCCATCTGTACATGCAACTATCCATTTTATATTGCTTACAAGAGTTTGATTCACCGGGTTAATTTTGGCCAATTTAAGCTTTCTACTGATATCGAGAAGAATCCAGGACCTTCAGTTCATGTAGATGCTACAAAAACGATTCATGCTCCATACTGTCAAGGAAACGTTGTAGTATTTGGGGAAAATGCGGGACAACAATGTGTTGCAATGAGTTTGTGAGCTTTAATTTACAGTAAGATAAGAAGGATTACTTCAGTCGATGATATCATTCAAATAATGACTGTTGGTAAGCAGTTATATTCTACTCTGTCATTGCTTGCAAGACAATCTATGTTAATGTTAACAAAATTACCAGAAACGGTTACGGTGTTTGAGTGATTTTTCCAGCTTGAATACAGTGAAAGTTATACTTGTAACATGCACGGTGATCCCAGAATTGAGGGGCATCACTACTGTAAGCCACTTGAATCACTCTTGGCTCTAAACTACAATTCATTCATTTTAACTGTGGGAATTGTTGGTGTTGATTCTCATGCTATAGAGATATGTATGGTAACAGTCATAGTCAAGGTACATGTGTATTGTTGGAAATGCCATCCATGCATAAATTAGTACAATAGTCTATATACATGTAGGAATGAGGATGTACATGAGCTTAAAATTGTACGTATTGTCAACTTTAAAGTTGATCTTTGTTCAAGCAGCAGAGTATCAGTGGAGCTGAAATAAATCACACTGTTTGCGCTGTAATCAATGGTGTCCTATGTTGCAATTTGGCTGAGAGCAAATCTTTGTGGAAGATGAGCATTTCAAAACATTGTCATGAAGTGACAGGATTATTGTTGTGGGTTGGAACATACTGTGTAAGCTGTGTAGTTCAGCAAAGAAGTAGAGTACAGGATTTAACTTTTCTTGTGGGATATGATGACAGTTAGGTGAAATAAGACTTGTTAAAAGTATCAAAGGCATACAGTCATTTGGTGAAGAAATTTGTAAAATTACTCAAAGTAAATTAAATTGTCAAAGACTACAATATGAAGTACACTTTAAATTGTGCTCATGCAAAATTTTAAGCAGTGAAAGGAAAAAGATTGCGAGGAAACACAGGTATAGGTCATTTGACTATTGTGAAATGAAACTTCTTAAAAAGAAACATTTAGTTACAAGGAGAAAAGAAAACAGGCAGATCGGGGTATAGATTTTCGCATTGAACCGTATAAAAATAAAATAAGAAAAGGTCCCTATTATATATGTTGTGTTTGTAATCGATTACTTTATAGGAGATCAGTTTACATTTTTGGCAAAAGTAAATATTTGTGTCCAAATGTTTTCAGTGTGCAGGCTTCATTTGATGGAAAACAGTATGTTTGTAAAACGTGTCACTTAATACAGACATTTTCTTTCAACATCTTAGTGCCACTTTTAACACAGTTTGACTCTATTACCAACATCCAATAAAAACAATCCCATGTAGAAACCCAACAACTACCTCACAAACCACACCCATTATCTTACCAATCAACTTCCAATATAACTCCACGCCTACTACTTCACACGTCTCAACTAACCCCTCAAATATACATTACCACTACACCACCCACATATCCCTAATACACATAACAAACTTCACGTACGCTTAGTAAACCACGCCCAAATATACGCTTCCACAGCATCTTGTTTATCTTGTATTTGAAATACCTAGATGGGAAAATAATGATATTCCACCTCACATTATTCATGAGATACAGACAACAGGGTATGACGTCATCGGCGTTAATGTGTTCCCGCGCAAAAAAGGATAATTCGATCCCTACTATACTACTAACCAAGAATTCATGTTCCCTACCCGAGAGACTCGGTGTCTGCCACCTCAACCCCCCCACCTCCCAGTGATAATTAATATTAGCATAGGCTTGATTTAGCTGGGTTGGGCAAAAAGAAAGAGGTTATTTCCCGGTCAAACCCTTAAATTAACATTACGTTAACCTGAAATAGTGGTGTCAAAAGTGCCCTTCCTGTTCCACTGCTTTTGCCCCACAGCCGTAGGGCAGCCACCCATTGTTAGGGCTGTCCCTGAGCTATCTGCCCGTGCCGCTAATGACGGAAAGTAGCCTTTCAACAACTTCTGAAATACAGCTGGTGAATTTTAGAGCTGTATCTCAGAAGCTATACAGATCTACCTCAGGCGCAATTATTTGGTTTTCAATGAGCAATTTTTCTTCGAATCCACGGGTACTGGTATGGGACCTAGAAACTCATATAGAGAACTCATCTTTAACAGTTGTTTTATACAATCTACAAATGACGAGGTCCACAAGATTATGATGGAAACCGCGGCCTTGCCTGACCAGTTACACAAAATAATGCCGCAGACCCTAATAAACTCTTTTCTTTTTTTGGCTGAAAATGTTTATGCCGTTTTATTGTTCTTCAAGACGAAATAATTTATTATGATTTTCTCTGCGGTTTTGTTCATTCCTTTTCTGTTGTACAAGCTACAAATCTATTACATGTACCGTTCATCGAACTGTCGTTAGCATTAAACATTTGTTATAGCTAGTGCAGGTTTTTCGTTCTGTTCGCTAGTATTGCCGTTTAGAGAAAGGAATAATTCTTTACGGTTAAGTTAAAAACGTACAATCGTACACGTGTATTGTATTTACAGATTTTCAACACACAAAATTGTATCCTTTTCAAAATCTCAGCCTCTTGTTTATTCTTAAAATATTCTTAAAATTTAAACCTTGATATTCTTATAAAATGTATTCTTGACATTCTTATAAAAAGAAAAGTGTAACTTCAGACGGGCTACTAAATGCCCCAGCTGGCCAAAACAATGGCAATGATAATAGTCCAGTTTCGAATTGAAAATTACCCCTGAATACAAACATTACAGGGTTAGCCTCGACATAAAGTAAAATATTCAGAAATTCCGGTAAGTAAGTGTTTGAAATTTGAATACAGCTATTTCGAGAAAGGTCGGAAAACATGTGCACGCGACAATCCCGAAAAGTAATATGGGATATGATTAATACACTGTTCCTGACACTGTAGCTGTCGAACCTACTTTTGTTGCTTTCCTTTAGCACTCGCAGACATATGTCCACGGCTTCTCCTGCCATTCTTTCAAATTTCCTTGAAAAACAGTGAGCTCAAAACCACCCACAACACCTTTCGAGTTTGTCGCGTGCACTTTTTCCGACAACCTTTCTCGAAATAGCTGTATACACAATAGACAAAGTAATAACCAGGTCTTTTTCTCGTTGGAATTTGTGAATATATTACTTCAGATGGAGGCTAAGCCTGTGAAAAATGCGTCTTCACTTCTTTAATTCAACGGTCATAGCGAACTCGAAACTGGACTATTCCGAGAGACATGGAACTGTCAGTAGAGAGAGAGCAAACGAGAGAGAACTTCTCGGCTAGTCCGATGAAGACGAAGACATCCCTTCGCACCAAAATACAGAACAAAAAACCGTCTCTCAAAGCGATGCTTCCACCACCTTGAAATCGACCGCTTCAAGGTTGAGATCAAGATCAAAGAGAGCGAAAGCTTTCGTAGCACCGAACACTAATAAAGCTTAATAAGAAGTGTACATCGATCGAACCAGCGTGCTCGGCGCCAGCTGTAAACACCGATGTCAGTAACAGTTGAGAAGAGAAGAAGTTAAGTCAACCATCAGTGCCTAAAGGCTAAAGCAAATTCTGATGGCAAATTAGCATTCAACAGAACAACCTATTACTAAGCAAAATCTACAAGAATCCGCCTGTCATACCGCACAAAGGAGAGCAGTCGCTCAAAGACATACTCGTAAGAGCAAAACTATGCCAAAGGCTAAAACACGCGCTGGAAAGTCGTGGATGTCTGTCAACCCCATTTAACGTTAGACCTATAGAAAAATGCCTGTAGTTACGCCGTTGTAGCTATGGATGAAATAGATGACAAAGCAAAATTGTGTGACCCTATCAAGCCAGGTGGTCCGCATCTCACTGTTTTAGATACTAACCTGAACATGCCTTTGGATAACAACTTTTGTTTCTATAGTACTCATGATTTTCATAGTAATTATGACATCAACGAGTGTCTACTGGGTGGTCAATCTTTTTCTTTGATAAATTGTAATATTAGGAGCCTATCAGCTAATTTTGATAAATTGTCAAACATGCTATCAGAGCTATATTTTCCTTTTTCACTAATTGGTCTTACTGAAATCAAACAGAAAATTGATCAACCTCCTATATCAAACACTGACTTATGTGGATATCAGTTCCTCTCCCAGCCAAGCCTTTCCAATGCTGGGGGAGTTGCTTTCTACATAAACAATAATTTAAATTTTAACATAAGACCTGAATTTACAACCACTGCTGATGATTTTGAAGCCTTATGGATTGAGGTGCATAATAATTCTCATTCATATTTATTGTGTGGAATAATTTATAGGCATCCAAATGGTGACTTACCAAGGTTTATTGAATATGTGAGCTCCACAGCTGATAGAATTAATCGAGAAAACAAAACCTGTATAATCATGGGAGACTTTAACATAGATCTTTTAAAATTTGAATCACACTCAGCAACTGATGGTTTCCTTAATACTCTGGGTTCTAATTTTTTTCAGCCCTATATACTGCAACCAACAAGAATCACAGATCATTCAGCAACTTTAATTGATAATATTTTTTTAAATTCAATTGAGCATTTTA
>CALNXI010002111.1:48949-79011 GCA_942486025.1 Porites evermanni
ATCACGTGGTGTGGTCTGTGGCTAACTACGACTATTCTTGACAATTAGCTACAAAAGTAATATTTAACTGTATTATTCAACCCATGAACTCGTGAATAAAAATTACTCGTAAAATTACTTTTATCGGCCTTGCAGTGCAGTAACCCACACTACGGCAAACCTTATCAAGACACAATAACAAGAATATATTTAAGGGAACTGCCAAGGAAACTAAGGCAAATTCTCTTTGGATTGTACTAAATTGTGTAATGTAAAATTCCTTAATTTTCTATCATTGATATTTAATTTCGTATTCCGTTTCCGTTTCCGTTTCTGTTTCCGTTTCCGTTTCCGTTTCCGGATTCCGGATTCCATGTTTTAGTGCTGCCCGTTGTTGTTGTTGTTGTTGTGGTGGTCATACCCTGATGATATCGGTGATGATAGCTTATACGTCTTAGATGTCTCGCTTCATTTAATCGACGGTTTGATTCAAACTGATGTTTAACCCGAGCGTACAGATAGCTACTTACTTCTCTTCCCCTCCATTGCCTGTCCTTAGTATGTCTTTAAGACAATCCCGTTTGGGGTTGTCTCGAGACTACGTAGAAATTGCTCTTAAGATGATTTTCTTAATAACAGACTGAAGGATTTTAAAGGCTATTTGACTTGATAGACCAGGGGTATTAAGTCGAACTAGTTTCGCGGAAGTTTTCTAGAGCAGCAAGAATCGCTAAAAGTGAGTAACATTCGCCTAAAGCCGGTCAACTTTTGCTTTTCATACGTCCTTGTTGCTGTCGCCGACGTGATAACTCAAACTCCCTATTAGGGAATTTAAGATAGTTCATTACGGTGGGCTGGGACGGTTGGATGCGTATACGGGCGGCCTGGGGCCATGACGGTAAGAAGGCGCGAAAATTTTCAATTTAAGATTGGACAACCGAAAACAGAGGACGGTGAAGTAATGTGCGAAACTCGCTTGTAGAAGGCTCAATTACTAAAGAGGAGTTTCTTATTTTATACGAAGAATACCAATCAGAAGAATAAGGGTACAAATTAAAGTTAGCTAGTTTTTAAAACTAGTCGATGTTTTTATTTGAACTTTCCTCTCCTAAGCCAACACCTTTTCAGTTAAAGAAATCACTTCTTGATAAAAATACAGTTTTAAGTTTTTAAAAAAGACGGCTACAATTATCAATGTTAGGCCCAGTTCAAACGTTGAACTTCTCATGTGCCGAAACTAATGTACAAATTACTAAAATTTATTTTCACTTGTTTAAAGCATTCTAGACCATTGAACATCGTGAAAGTAATTCGAGTTCGACTAATTAAGTTCGACGTCTGAATCAACCTCGAACTTAAATGATTTGGGTCGACCTAAATAGGTATTAAGTTCAGTAAATGAAAAGATCGACGTTTGAACTGAGCCTTACCTCTCTTTTCGGCAAATTTCCTCTGCCATGGCGGACTTCATTAGGTATAAAACAAGCAGTCGCCAAACGGCCGCGAGCTAAGTTATGAATGAACTCAGACATTTTCGCTTTTTTTTTTTCATTTCACCGATAGGTAAATCAATATCAACACAAGCCAGCGTATATTTAACCCATTGGCTGGCAAGAAAAGTGACAATAAGTATGAATGAACTCTTATCCGTTTCACCGTTGTCTTCACGACGAGAAACCCGGCGAAAACACACCGTTCCAGAAGGACGACGGTAAACGGTCACGCGTGTTTTGAATGACGTGACATCTATCTAACCGTCTCAGGCGACCGTAGTGACCTATCTTGAAGTCCCTATTATGCTCTTAGCATAAGGTCCTTCTGAATGACAGTGATCTGAGTGATTGTCAAGGAAAGACACTTAAGTTAGCATTCCCTCAGCTGTGCAGCCCACCTGACCATAAGGACATCTTACAATGCTGAGTGGACAGTCCTTTTGAATATGACTTGACACCTGCAAAGGAACTATACTGATTTAGGGAGTTCGAGCCCATCTGTTTGAAGCAATACAGAAACTCGGTACAACGACGGGCCAAGGGACTAGGGCAAAATACGTTCGCTAAGTAAATAAGTAAGTAACTTTATTTAATCAGGGTAACCCGTTCAGCATCGAAGCTGGTATCCATAGGGGCACTGAGAAACAAAAATTTATACTATTTAAAAATTCCTAAGGTATACACATGATTAAAATAAACAATAATACTGTAAAAATCTGGCTAGGTCCATATAAAAAGTCTGTGCTAAGAGATAAGAAGTTTCAGTTTCAGTTTCAGATTCAGTTTGTGTTGCCATAAGTTGTACAAAAGCAAGAAAAATCTAACTAGTAAACTCTCATGGCAAGGAAGGCCAAGAGAAGCCACCGGGCTTATAAGGAATGGTCTCCCTCAGTTAAATAATTAGAACAAAATGTTATCATAATTACACATGGAAAAATCAATGACAGAACTACAGTAAATCTTAAAATACATTAGATAGTCGTACTAATCATAGTTAGGCTAAGAAAAGCGAAATGACAAAAAAAAAATGAAAATGAAAATGAAAAAGCAAAGGTAAAGGAAAAAAAATAAGGAATATTAATGATAAGAGGAATACTTTCAGCTTACAGCAAAAGGAAGCGGTACTTTTGGCATTTCGAATTTCAAAACAAAGAGAGTTAAAATTTTTTTAGGACCTTGGAAACTGATGGAGAACTTTCTTATATTAGTCCTGCATTGTGGTAAATAAAAAAACTCCGAACTTTCAGTGCCATAAATTAAAATTATAAGGTCAAATACTCGGTCAGCATCTTTTTAAAACTATTTACAGAAGTGGCACTTTTAACATAATTGGGTAAAGAACTGAAATAAATAGCCCCTAAATACTTAAAAGTTCTTTTGCCCATGTTACGTTTAGGCTTTGGTGGGTGCAGGTCGTTGCTTCTCCTAGTTACATGATCGTGCAAATCCGCATTCCTTGTAAAATATCGCGTAAGATGCTTAAATACTAGATTATTTAAACGCATAAAAATTAGAATGCATGTATGCATTTTTCTTCTGGAAGCTAGATTTAACCTGATTAGCACACAGAAAGTGTCATTTGAGGTGTTCTTTCGTAACATAATTCGAACTGCGCAGTTCAGTAGGCGTTGTAACTCTTTGCAACACCCCTCTGAGATTTCCACCCACGCAACATCAGCATAGTCAAATAATGGCTGCAAGAGTGAAGTGTATACCTGTTTAGAGGCTTCCAGTGTGAGGCATGATCGTATACGAGACAAAAGCCGTAGCCTCCTACTCGAGTTGTACAAGGATGGAAAGTAGTAGGATCATACTTAATCAGAGTAAAACAAATCAATGCTCTTTGGAAGTTGGCAGAATCTTGCCAAATCACCAAATTTTTGTATACAGCTATACGGAAAGACTTTAGAAAGAGTAGCTAAATTTAACTATTTAGGAGTTGTTTTAGATGAGAACCTTTCTTGGACAGGTCACGTCAAGTATGTAAGTAGCAAAATCAGTAGGAGGCTAGGGCTTTTGTCTCGTATACGATCATGCCTCACACTGGAAGCCTCTAAACAGGTATACACTTCACTCTTGCAGCCATTATTTGACTATGCTGATGTTGCGTGGGTGGAAATCTCAGAGGGGTGTTGCAAAGAGTTACAACGCCTACTGAACTGCGCAGTTCGAATTATGTTACGAAAGAACACCTCAAATGACACTTTCTGTGTGCTAAACAGGTTAAATCTAGCTTCCAGAAGAAAAATGCATACATGCATTCTAATTTTTATGCGTTTAAATAATCTAGTATCCAGCTATCTTCGAGGTGCAAAGATCCGTAAAATATATAACAGTATCATCAGCATACATATTAATAGAACAGTTTTCTAAACACTGGGACAGGTAATTAATGTATAAAACAAAAAGCAGAGGCCTCAAAATTGAACCCTGAGGGACGCCAAAACGGACGGCTCGTCTTGAGGACATGTCATTTCCAAATTGCACTCTTTGAGTTCGTGTGGTGAGATAGTTCCGGAACCAGTCCAGACTACTTCCTCTGACTCTGTAGTCTTCCTATCTTAAAAAGCAAACATTCATGGTCGACCAAGTCGAAAGCCTTTTTCAAGTCAATAAACACAGCTCCTGTAATCATTTGCCTATCAATATGTTCCAAAATATAGTCAGTGAGGTAAACTACCGCAGTTCCAGTAGAGTGTTTCTTTCGAAAACCCGATTGGTAGCCTGAAAAAAAGTCATGTTCTGTTAGAATTGTACTTGAATAGCGCGCTCCATAATCTTTGACACCAGGGGAAGAACTGAGATTGGTCGGTAATTATTCACATCTTTCCTTGCTCCTGATTTAAAAGTAGGTGTTACTCTTACATCCTTCCACTCAGCCAGAATAAGTGCTGATGAAATATTAAGGTTAACCAGATATAACGTGATCGGTTTAGCTATAACTGGAGCTGCATCTTCAAAAGTCTCGCAGTGATACCATCAGGATCCGAGGGTTTAGTCACCTTGAGTTTAGTCAGCTCCTTCAAAACAAAGTTACTTTGACACCTTTTGAAGAACAAAGTTTTGCGCAACTCTAGGAGTCAAAATACCGGCAGCCTGGTGTTACTTTTGTAATGACCACATAGTTTCTCAGCAACTGACGTGAAAAACTCATTAAAGCTAGTTGCCGTTAAATTTTCAGAGGCTGGGGCATTCGCAGTTTTGTGTTGCTTCTTGTTTGGTAAAAGCTCGTTCAAAGTTTTCCACAATACACGCGAGTCCTTTCTTTCACATAGCTGATCTGAATAATAACTGGCTTTTTCCTTACGAAGTTTCGTCGACACAGCGTTACGCAACCTTCTTGTAACTGCTCCAGTGAAGCTCTTTGTTAGTTTCAATGGCTTTTTTTGTGATGATAATCGCGCTTTTTCATCAAGTCCTTTATAGTAGGTGTGATCCACGGTAACGATCTCCCGCGCACACGACGATTGACTACTGGAGCATTACAATCAGGTGCAGTCATAAATAAATCCTTAAAAGAATTCCACGCGTTGTCCGGGTCTGATTCAAGTTCAATGATATCCCATTGGATACGATTTAAGTCTGCTCTGAATAATTCAGGATCATCATTTTCATAATTTCTCGCCTTCACTGTCTTTGGTGGGAGCAATTTTAAGCTGTGAAGTTTTCTAATACCAAAAATAGCACAATGATCTGAAAAACCAACTAGTACTACACGGGAAACGAGTAAAGATCAGGTCTTGTCGGTGATTCTCGTGCATTCACAAATAATTTGCGTCAGGTTGAAGGCTCTGGTGATCTGTAAAAAGTTTTTTGCTTTCTGTTGATAGCCAGACAGAGGCAAAGCAAAGAAATTACGGAGGTTTCGTTATATGAAGGTTTTTTTTTCCATATATCTCATTATTAATGGAGCGAAGAATATCGTTCGTTATACCGAGGACTTTGTTATATGGAGGTTCGTTATATCGAGGTTCCACTTAATGCAAAGATATCGGAAAATGGTCTCCACAATCGTATTAGACGAAGATATGGCCAGTGCTATCATTTGACATATGTGTTAACATAGCTACGTAATGACGCCATAACCTGTTTCACTCAAATAAACAAAACCTGAGTACCTAGAACATGACAAAAGCGCGTGGCTTTCTGTGTTTGCCCTCGCGCCTTAGTTGAAAAGGCTTCTTTCGCCCAAATTTTAATCGTCGTTGCCAGAATCCTTAGGGAAAAAGGGTGGTACCAAAAATGAAGTACAGAAGAAAAGGGAGAGTTAAATAAAAAGAACTCAGCGAAACGCATATGTGACTATCCTATCGCGTTTGGCAGACAGTTTTAACTAACGACGAACACGTGAAAATGGGAAACACTTTGGAGGTCTAGGAATATTATGTGGAGGCTGATACAGGCTGCATTTCCCGAATTTTTTTACAGGGTTGTCACTAAGGGCCGGGGGCCGGGGATTTCCGCCGGCTACTCAGAGCATGGCCCCCGGCTACTTTCGTCGTTAAATTAAACCAAAAGAGCACACATTTGAAACACACAAAGACTATCCATCAAACTAAATGCGAGTTTCATCTGCAGCAGGTTTAAGTAATTCTGAAATACTCGCGTGCAAAAACTAAGAAACGTCGGAAAAAGACATCTGACTGCTTAGATTTGGTACTAGTACACACGAGCGATAACTCTCCGTTCGCGAAATGTCAGTAGGGAGTTTTAGCAACGACGACAGCGACGGCAACGAGAACGTCAAAAAAGCAATAGGTTTTTTGAGCAAAACACCTAGTTTGCACGTGCATCACGCTTCTTTGTACATTTCTTTGCCGTTACTGCACGACTACGACGTGAAAATGTGTAGTTTCACGTTTTATGGAGGACGTAAAACAAGCGACGACAAACTTTTCTTTCTCTTTCTAAACTTGAGTGCGCCCAAAGAAATCCTCTCCAGGGAAATTGGCCTACATTAGCTATTTTCAGCGAATTGAAATAAACGCGACAAAGTTGGAAAAAACGCCAAATCATTTTTAAAAGTGACGTTTTCGCTGCCGTCACCTTTGTCGATGCTAAAAGTCCCTAGTTTCAACCGTTGTGTAGGGTTTGTGTTGAACATGTCGAAGAAGTGGCAAAGGATTCTGCACTCTTTGGAGAAGAGTGCTATTGGTTTGTTAGCGCCAAGCCAATCGCAAGCACGGTTCAATCGGCTTGGTCCAGATTTTCGACACGACGGCTGATTGGCATGACAACCACCTGAGGGACTTTGAATCCAACAATTGGTTGACAAGAATAGGACACCACATGAAATAATATTTCAAACTGTGTTGTTTACCTTAGGATAACAACGTGCTCTGTTCTTACGGAGCACCTTTTTGCGATGCTGAATGTTTTGGAACAGTAGTGGAGGAATGTACCAGGCCAAAAAAGTTCGACGGAGAGGTTTAATTTTATGGGGGAAAGCTAGGATTTTCTTGCAGTCTTGCACGCAGGGAATGGAATATCGGCTTCGTTTAAGCTCTACTTCTGACAATTGTCAGTATTGCTGGACTGTGTGTGCGATTTAATCAAGTGGAAACAGCGAGTCTCCATAAAGGCCTACAATGATTTCTTTTTTTTGGTGTTCGGTTAATGCCCCTTTAGCTTGTTCTGAAATGGTGTGGTGAAGACTTTATCGTTTATGCTAGGACTGTAAGCTTACAAAGTTTCAAGTTACATTTGACATCGAAATTTGGCAAAAATATTTCTGTATTGTTTGCCTGTAATTGAAACTGGGAGATAGCAGGTATCGAACCCGGTCCCTTCGGCCCCGAAGGATACGAGTTACCGCATGACGAGAACAATAGAAATGACTCAGCAGACGGACGGACGGACGGACTTACGCAGGTGGTGACATAGAACGTTACTTGCTGTAAGCCAGTAAGCTAAAAAAAGAACCGGTTAGAAACTGAAAAAGGTTCACTAGGCTGTAATAAAGCGTGAGTCGCTAATGTAATAAAAGTCATAACTGTAATGGCGAATGAATCACAGAAGTTCTGATAAGGGTCACAACGGCAATGATTGTGCAAATGTAACTTCAGTGTATGCAGCTCAGTAAAAGGCTAGAAAAGACAGGTAACATTACTTAGTTGTCAAGTAGGTTGATGCCTTTGTCTCCTCCAGTCTCTAACATTTATAAGAGGAATTTATGTAACTTTAGAGAGCAAAAACCAGTCTCCAATAAACTGCTATTTGACACGAGTTCAACCAGTTATCACGCAATGTTTTTTTACAGTTGTTACCCAGTTACTTACCTGAGTACAATTTAGACCCTTAAGACAAGTGTGACTGAAATGACTGAAGGAGAATTGTGACTAGCGTTCTAATTACATTTGGCACCTACCGCTTACTTGTGAACAATTATTACATTTGCAACCTCAGGACACCTCTTCCCTGCTTTACCCGTTTTTAAGTTAATTATTAAAGAAGGCGTACCTCCTCTCTTGGAATGACAGCTCCGCAGCTCTGATGACAGTTGAGTGGAAATCTGTTACAGACAGCCTGATGATCCTTCAGACACAATGAAATAAAGTTATATTGCAAGGGCAAACTAATACAGGAAGATATACGTCAATAGGAGATTAGGCCCATCGCACGAACATACAACAACAATTTATCGAGATTCTCACCTTAGTTTTACACTCTGGATGGCACGCATAGCCGTGATTGCACCTGAGAATCCTCCATGGACAGATGCTGTTCACGTGTTTCATCAGAAAATTCCTTTTCACGGTTTCACAGCAGTTTTGATTCGTGCATGGCACAACATGATGAGGGCAACATGTCAAGTGACTCTTCAAGAACAAACGATCGGAGGAAAGTAAGTAACATTATGAATTATTGTTGAGATTTCGTTTGTTTATTTATTTCATTTTATTTTTTTTGATATATTAAATGGATGTAGTGCTAATGTATCTAACATATGGGTCACAAAGTAGACGGCGTACGGTCTCGAATTAAAAGTTTCAGGCAGATTTTATGTCTTTGTTTATATCCAGCTTATTAAAAGCTGTTTTTGTGGTCGTTTTCGATTCTTTTTTGGTTATCTGTTTGACTGCAAGTGATTTACAGCCAGTTACCGGCAAACTGCGTGTACAAAGAAAATTGCAATTCTCTGTAGGTTTACAATCACATAAAATCATCTTAACGTTTTATAAACATATTTTGTCCGTGCAAAAAAATTAGCTCTATACTATACCTGCAACGACTTAAATAACACCCCAATGAGTGGTAGCCACTCGAAACCTATCCAACTAGTGTTCACCCACCCTAAAAGAAACATCCACAAGGAACGCTACTTACATCTTTGGACCTCAGTTCGCCGGTCCACCGACAACCCTCACTTGAACACCTTATCTCGAAGGAAAGAATCTTTCTTTCTGTTGCTTTGTCAGCAAAAATCTCCTAAAACAAAGAAATGAATTTCATTCATTCGTTACCCTTTTTGACCAATTTTTACAAAATTACCACTGGGCTTACGACAGGTATCCCAAGCTCGAAATATGAGTATGGGCATTGTTGCTTAACCTTCGAACTATAAGGATTTGTTTGGGGAAAACGATTGTGTCTGTAGCCTACGAGTGTAAAAGGGACTTAAAATAAAAATCGGCTAACCTCACTTAACTTATAGTGTCTTTTTTCCCTTGTATGGTCCCTAAGCCGATTTAAGGTGATTCCATAGTAAAAGAACCTAACATAGATTTTAGCTAAAACTTGGTACACTGATGTAACAAGTCAAGAAGATGATAAAAAAGTAATAAAAAGTGGGGGTCACCGTGCTCGTTTTGACGTCACAATGCTGACAAATACGGCTATTTAGGACCCTTTTACAAAAACCGCGGGCAGCGCAAAACTAGACAAAAAGGAGAGATTTTTTCGATGATGCACGTGACATCACACAGAATTTGACTTTAATGTATTGTTTATCCACTTACGTACCAGAAAAATGCCTTTTAATGCCCTTGTTTTTACTTTGCGCTCCAAAGTAGAATTAAATTGGACGCGCGCTTTTCGACCCGTGATGGCTCAATCCGTACATTTAGTAAAATTGCCAAAAAACTGAACATAGATTTGCGCCAATTTTTTTCTCATCGAAAGGAAGCACTGTCCTTATCAAAATCATGAAATAAAAAATGGGGGTCACCGTACTCGTTTTTGCGGTAGAGCTGCAGAAAGTGCGCACCAGACGCATTTCCTCCGATTTTTGAGAGAGGACTGGGGCGAGTTTCAAAATAGAATGTATGTGAAAGGGGGAAGAAAGTATTAAAAAATCCGTTTTTACAGAATTTACATCGAGATATCACATTTAGGACACAATGTGATAAAGAAAGTGTTTAAATGAAAATCAAAGTGAGTAAGCACAAGTTAAACATCCACTATCGAGGTTCTCCGAGAGGAGGTCGAACTCAGCAACACGCGTACTGCTTACGTTATGCACATTCCCAACACATTGAGTCTCACCTCGGCAAGAAACAACAGCAAGCAAAAATTCCAATAGCGTTTCTCTTCAGTCAACTTCATTTTAATAATATTACTTCACATACTCTTTTTTACGGCGGCCATCTTGTTATGCGCAGTAAGAGATGCGCAGTGCAAAACTAGGGAATCACCTTAAGGCCATTTATAAAGAGAGATAAACCGGTTGCAGTGATGCCGGTAAGTCAATTTAGCCGATGTTGTTAGCTTCTAAGGTCGTCAATCCCGGTATTCTTGCCAGAAGATGCCTCCTGGAGACTAGTTCTGACAAAACCTCCTTAAACAGGGGGTGAAGCAGTAATATCTGCCAGATGGAAGCTTGGTGTTTATATCACCAGCAATAATATCTTATTGGGGTGGAGCCGGACTGAGGAAGATATATTGGCTAAATGTTCGTTGAATAAGTTGGCACCGTTTCTCTGTTGTGGCGTTAGGACACCAGTTTTAGCCACTTGGTGTTCCTCCTCATTTTTGAACCCCACAAGGCTTAGTAATGATAGTTCAATTGCTTTCTCCGCGCTCTCAATTGTTGTTCTCTTCGTCTTGGCATGGTCGCCACTTTTGTTGGGAATGGGAGGTGGTCAACGACAGCGTCACACAGATTTATATTGGTTTAACTTGATTTTATTTAAGTTAACTTAAGTTTATTTCAATTCAATTTGAACTTAATTTCTCACATCTAGATTACACGTTCCTTTGTTCCCGAAAATTTAATAACAATCAACGTCATTTAATATCAATCAGGTATTTTCAAAGGATCTATCATTTATTACGGAAGAAGGAAGGCAAGAGAATACTTAATAAAGACACCAAGAGTTTGAAAGCTCATCATGAAAAGTGACCCCAACTCCTTGCCTTACCTCTAAGCTGCAATACAATTACTCTGACTTTTTTACACGGGGTTGGATACCAGACTTCTGATAAGCGGTAGGGCCGGTTTGATTCCTGACCGCTCCATCACTCAAAGTCGGAAAAATGCTCGACAAGAATTTTCCCTGACGTCTGCAAATGGTTGAACCTTCTGTTCGTCTCTGATAAAGACGAAAAAACAGGCCCCGTCTGACAACACTTTCACCGAATCGACAGTAGTGGTACGTTAAGAAATATCGTTAAAGACATAACAATCTCTGGCGATGACCACCTTTAATGGCTATTTTATGGGTAGGGAAGAAAAAAACAAACATGAAGAAAGCTGCCACATTGCCCACGGGCAGCACTAGTTTGTTTCTCCCGGACCAAACTGTTTAGGCCGTCGGAAAACACCTCCGGGCCAGTTTCTTTGCCTTGCTTTTGTAATGGGGAATATATAGGCTCCTTCATAGTGTTGACTCTCGACGACTTTTTCACATGCGGCACTGCCCTTCCCTCCAAGCTCTAGTTATCAGCATATAATCTCAATATCACGGTCTTGAAAGGCAGCTGCTCAACTTCACGCTCAACCCCAACAAACTCCAAGTACCCGTCAACCGGCTCACCCTCTCAGACATAGAACTGGATTCCAAGTAGAGTACTGTATATCGCTAAAATGAACGTCGACTGTTTGCCCAAAATTGTGGAACAACGTACTCAAGAAATCCAGTCATTGCAAGGCAAACTGAACCTTTTATGTCCTGTTTGTCGCCCCGAGCGGCCCTTCTGTTATCGAATGTTATAAGTCCTTCTTTTCCTTTCCAAAGTTCGCCACCCCATCATCATCTACAGCTCTTCAGTGATTTCAAAACGATCTACAGTGGTAGAGAGCCTTTCCTCGGACTTGGAATGGCAAGAGCTTTTTCGCTGACGACTACTGGACGGCAGGTGTGGTAATGATCTCATTGAATTCCTTACCGACGCGAGCCAACTCGCATTTGGGGCTTATAGTCGAGGGGTGTGCCTCTACAGCACGTTTTGTAGCATTTATAGCATCTATACTCGCAGGTCAATCGCGTTCAAAAAACTGTTTCCCGTTCGCTGCCCTCACTGCATGGGCTCCAGGACTCGCAAACAGGCGCATCTTTGTTTCGCCAGAGAGACTGTAGCTGAAGCCTCCACGTTATGACCCAAGCTTTTTGTAAATTCTTCATTTGTGCATGGGCACCATAGCCTTTAAATATCAGTCATCTAACTCCCGGGCGTTCTCTGAGAACAATCCTGCTGATGCTTTTTCTCGTTTGAAGATCTACCGCGTTCATGTCTTTGTTCCTAGCATCCGACCGACTTCCAACCCCAGTGCATCGAGAGATCCCCTGAATGCTTCGGATGAAAGTCAACATGCAGATTTCTTAGCCATCTCGACTCAACGAACCCTCAGTGCTCCACAACGCTAGTTCCTGGAATTCTGCCCCGATGAGTACCATCTACAAGCCTCGACGCCTGCCTCACAATACACACTGCATGAATGAACCTTTGGGTCTCGGGAATCCTGTCAGTATAGACACAGCTCTTAATGTTCTAGTGAGACCGATTTTAGAGTATGCTTGCGCCGTATGGAATCCTTATCTGGTTAAGGACATCTATGCGATTGAATCTGTGCAGAGGAGAGCTTCGCGTCTAATTTGCGGGAGTGAAAAGGAGTACACAGAAGGATTAGGGGAGTTAAAATCGGATTCCTTAGAGCTGAGGCCTAAATATCTAAGCCTGGTCCAAAATTTACACGATTTTATTTGGGTATTGCGACGTGGACGCCTCCAAATTTTATGACGTGATAGGTCCATCACGAACAGCCCTTTCGTACTAATTATTTTCAGTAGTTTTTTTAATCGTTACGTCCGCGATTGGAATTCTCGCCTTCTAATGTTATTGTGAATCTAGCCCTAATTCTTCATCTCTCTTTTAAGATATTTGCGGTGAAAGTTATATTATTAGCCATACCCTCTACTTACTATATTTTTATCAATTCTATTTTATTTTTATAATTATTATTTTATTCCTTATGTTATCTTGTAAATAGATTTATCTTGTTATCTTTGTAGTATATTAGCCTAAGTTTTTTTTTGAATGCGTTCATGTTTATGAAAGGAGAATTGGAAGTCGGTTTCCCTTTGCCGCTATCCTGCCATCTTTTACTGTACCTTTTTATTATTTTTATTGTATGGATGGTCAAGTATTATTAAACTTAAACATAAAATAATGTTTTCCGCTCACCGCCTGAGACCTCGATCTATCCTAGTCTATACTTGGCTGCTGTTTGGCTTCTCCATGATTGAGTCTCGACAACTCCTTGCATGAACGATACATTAAAGCTCAAGAAAAGCTAAAAGGCATCTTACATTTTCTTGGAGAACAATCTCATCAGCTGCTTCACAGAAATGTGTTCGTACAACCACCCAATAATCTGGACTGCCAAGATTGCTGCACACATTTTTTTGCTCGGCTGTGGTGAACGGTTTCTCAGACAAATGTCTTCATATTTACCTCCCACCTCACTTTACTGGATCTGCAATTTAAATCCACTCTCAAAGCGTCACCAGTATGTCGCTTTACTCCTTAAAATGTCCAAAACCATCCAGTTTGGCCGCGCGAGTATGTGTTATATGCAAGCCCGTAGCAACCATCGCATCTGCCCCATCTGTTTTTATTCTCAGCTTCTTGACTTCCATAAACGGATACGCTCTGTCCCTCATAGTCTCTGCCTCTCAGCAGTTATGCCTTCTTGCGCTTGATCCTCAAGCATATGATGGCCACAGTTTTCGCAAAGGAGGGGTCAGTTGCTAATGCCTGATTGAACGATTACTAAAAATTAAAAGCACTTGGCCGTTGGTCATTAGTTCATTCGTCCCCTATTTTCCCTATCCTACAGCTTTCTTCCAACAGCTAGATCTGCAGACTCTTAATAGCGCTATACTAATCCTTATTATCATCTAGCTACAGTACACTTCTTCGGTCAATTAGCCGTTAGGTATAAATTAAGGGGTATTTGTATAGTTCCAATCAACAAAGACTGCCCAAGTTTTCGCCAAAGAGCGCGTTGCTTTATTATGTGCATGTAATCGAAAGTAATTAATTTTTTTGTCGCGTTTTTTTTTCCTCATAGAGATAAAATCAAAAGGACCCTTCTTCGTGGGTGAAAACTGTGTCACTTGACATTTTGGTAAACTCAGTGATGACAGCGGCCTTTTTAAGGTTTGGTTTATTACAAACAATTAGTTAAGTATATTTTTTATTTTAATTTTCTTCTACTATACAGGGTGTTTCGAAAGTTCGTTCCAATTGAAAATTGCATTTTGTATACAGCATTTAATGCTTCTTCAGCCAAATTTAAATTCATTCAGTTAAGAAATTTATCTAGATAACTGTTCAAAGCAATTTCAAACTAAAATTTGAAGAAATAATTATGTTTCTGAAATTTTGCGCCATTAATGCTCACGCGCGCGTGCTTTTCCCTCGCCATTCTGAAGGTTCTTTTTTTCCATTATTATTGCCGTTTTCTTTTATTCTCACTGCTCTTTCACTTAAATGAAGGCTGAAACTGTTTGTGCTAGAGCTCAGGAAGATTTTTTACTGTCATCTGGCCCGCATTCAGTCAAAGAAATTACCAAATCCTTAAAAAAAGACCGAACGAAGGGTTAACAAGTGGTCAAAAAGAGACTTAAGAAGACAAACCAAGGAGTGCACAGCCGTTAGTTTTGACGAACTTTGCGAGAAATTGAATCGGAAAAGCTAGTGATAAGAATAATAATTCAACGAGAGAGATTGCTAAAAAATTTTAACTTCACAACATCAAAGTTTCGAGCACAACGGTATGAAGATATATGACCAACAATTGCTGGAAAGCCTTCAAGCTAAAGAAGCGGCGCACACTTCGATTCAGAAGCGTCTCAGACACGGTCTTACACGAAATTGCCAAACTTTATACAAAAGGACGACTGTACAGCAAACTCACCTGATCTTAAAACAGGTGGAGTGTCTTTGACGAGAGAACGTACAAAGATCTAGCCCCCAAAACACTGGACCGGCTGAGAAAGCGACTGCACTTCTCCTGGAAAAAGGCAACTTAAGACACGCTTACGAAGCTCGCACATTCTATACACTTCCTCATAATAAATGTCCCAAAAAATAAAGGAGGCTATCCTGGCGGCTAATATATTTGCTATTCAATGAAAAATAAATAAGAAATACCATTCGTAATTTTACAATGGTTAGTTTTAGTAATCAACGAAACTTAAGCGAAGCAAAACTCGGAATCAACCAATGGGAACGAACTTTTAAAACACCCTGTAGTACCAAGCGATACCTACATTTTGTTGCAGCCAGTTTCGGTCCACAGGACAATTCCACGGTTGCATGTTTTGGTCTAGCCTGTTCAAATACGAAAAAGAAAACAGCTGAAAAAAAAGGGCTATGTGGCCTTTACTGGAATGTAGGAAACTGATACTGAATCAATTTTAGTTTTAGTTTAAATAATCGATTTAGGATTTCAATAAAAGTGAAAATGCACACACAAATAGGTTATCTCATTGAAGCACGAACTATCCATTTAAAAGGCATTTTCCTTGAGAATACGCCACTTGCACATCTCCCATAATGCATCTTATTTGCTCCTTAAAATTTTGCATAACCTTTGTTTTTCATTCCTCCTCGGTATTACAACCGTCCCAAGAGAAACTGAAAACAATGCTTATGCAAAATTTTGGGCGCACAAATAAGGTGCATTATTGTAGATGTACAAGTGGCGTATGCATTAAGATAAAAGTCTATTTTGGATGCCCAGTAGTGGCATGTCCAGGGGCCACAGCAAGTGAAATATTATTGACTACTTATGTCAGGACAGTACGGCAACCACAACCTTTCGACTCAAGACTGCGAGCAAATAGATTCTCGAGTACCAAGTTCAAATTTTCCTCTAAGGCTACGTACACACGAAAACGGGTGTTTTTGATACCGCATACTTTTTTGACGAAACTGCCGCTCGTCCACACGAAACCAGTGAACCGCATTGCTACAAAAACCGCTCTTCAGAGCGGTTTACGGCCCTGTCTTCACGAATCCTGACGCCTCACCCTTCCTCTCGGTAGTTCAAATTATACGAAATAATCAAATTAATTTGGGTGGTTGTAAAAATTTCAACCAATCAGCACCCTAGGGTCAGATTCTGACCCTATTGCTTGCGTGGGAGTGAGACTTCAATTCCAAAAGAAACTGGGGTATTTCTCTTCCTCACCGAATCGTTTTCGGCGCTGCGGCCTGGTGCAGTTGTCCTCTCTCACGGGTAAAAATGTTCAAGAAAAACCTCTGAGACAAGGAAAAGCATAGCTTGAATATCCCATATGAAACTATTTTGTTACTAAATAAAAACAGGAAGAGGAGCATATAAATTGAAAGAAGAGTTGCCTCTTCGGTACACCACCTTATAGGGCTTTTAAGATGTAACTCGCCTTCAATGCTCCAGAACATTCAGTTTTATCACGATGAAAATACATGTTTTAACAGAAACAAAAAATGGAAATGTTTTTTGACAAAAACAAACCTTCAGAAACTTCGAAAACTTCATCAACGATGCGAAGAGTCTTACAACTTAGGATCTACTGGCAAACAAATTGTTTAAATCTTTTGAATAGGAATTTGTATTCCCAATTTTTTCGTTGATGTTTCATTCATGTCGTTGTTAGGATTCGACAAAAGTATACAAAGCACCCCTAGAGTGAAGTCTTGAAATTTTGTTTTGTGCTTTTAAAACCGATTTTACTTGCGTGGACTGTTTCATGATGAAGAAGTGTGAAGAAAAAAACCTTTGTCTAGATGGTCACGTTCATATTGTATTTACAGTCTCTCAGAAATACAGAGGGCTTCTTAGGATTTTTATAATTATCTTTACTTGTTGTAGTGAAACGCTCAGATTCCTCGCGTCAATAAAACTCTTCGTCCTCGGCAGTCTTTTGACCATTAAGGACACTAACCCCATCCGAATTTGCATCTGTGCTGTTCGTTTCGTTTTGTTTTCAGAATGTTTCGTTTTACGGCAAAAGATAAAAAATCATAAAGACCAACGGAAAAATAAAAAGAAATAAGGAAAGAAACTGGGGTAAATTCTTTTTGGCCAGAAACTTGGCAACAACGTGTAATCTTACTGACAAATTTTCTTAGAAACGTACTGTACTTCTAAGAAAAAGGAGATAATGAAGCGTGTCCAATTATCCTATTATTATGCGAAAGGTAAATAAATAATTCGAATCCGCTTTTCTGAGAAGCGTAAAGGAAGTGTATTTTTTAAGACAGCACACGATGAAAGACTCGCGTTTAATACACAATCATTTAAATTACTGAGATCTACCGAAAATTAAGACGTCATTATCAAAGAAGTTTCAGCAACCCTCCTGCTCAATGACTAAATTTAGAGAAGGCTTAGATTCTCCAGATAGATCGAATGACCAAGGCATATTTTTAATGAAAGTTGTGATTGTATTTGTCCTACTTCTTTGTCTAATAAAACTAATATAAGGATAGATGGGTCACTTGCCTTGACCAACATGGCTGATCGTGAATTAGCTCCGTAAAGTTTTGATCGATTTTTCTTTAATTCTAGAACGCTTGGAAACGTTGTCTTCGTTTTCTATACATTTTATAAATGTTTTGTTATTCTACAAAACCTTTGCACAATGCCTGATTCAGTAGTAAATTTAAAGAAGGAGGATAACCCTTCATGTATCAGAGTCACCTGAAGTGAATTGGAATTGAGAGGCAGTATAAGCAACTCAAAAACTCCACTCAGAACCAAACATAACTCGAGAAAGAATGGATCTGCTCACAGACATACACACTACCTAATGATATGGACAGTAGTCATTTCGCGTAAATAAGAAATGCAAACCTTTTGAAGTGTTCGTCAAGGCACGTTTTGCAGCATCTGTGGCCACATTTCGTCTGCATTGGATCTTTCAGCGGTAGGTGACAGATTGAACACTGCAAATCGTCTTCAACTGCATTTACAAACTCGTCATCGTATCCACCGACCAATGGAGCTTCCTCCCCTTTTAGCAAACCCGGAGAATGAAAAGAGAAACTACTCGGCGGCAGATTAAAAGCCATCAGAGCCATCCTCGGAGAGCCAATGAAGATAGGGAAACTGTAAATGCGCGAACGAAAATGGCGTCCAAGAAATGAATAGAATAGAGCTCACTGTTCTACCGAACCAGTTCTAAACGGTCGGAGTCGTTCTGCCTCCTGATTGGCGCCAAGAGAAAAAGCCTCTGTCATAACCGCCATATGATAATTAAGGAGTGGAAACTAGAAATAACCGGAAGGGGGTGAAACTTTCTCGGTACACGATTTTTTTTTTTTTTTCACCTGACTTGTATGCATGATTTTTTTCTGGCCGCCTCATGATTTTTTTTGGGGGGGCCACTGCTTGCAAGATTTTTCTTTTTAGACAAGTTTCCCTCGCATCAATTTTTTGGGGGGAATTGTCACACCCCTCCCCCCCTCCCTCTCCGGTTATTTCTAATGGTCCACCCCTAACATAGAATGGACTTGGAGAGGTAAAACATGGACTGGATTAATTATTGGTTTTCACATGACGTCACTAAAATTTAAACAACAAATCTATCAATCAGTACCAAGATTTACTTTCACGATGTATTAGAGCAGCTGAAAACTAATTTTCATACAAATTTTCGCTTCAAAAGGGTTCTTGGTTTTGTGATAGAGTACACTTGAATTTCTAAGCTTTTGTGTGACGCGGCATTTATATAGAGGTGACCGTTAAATAGAGGTCAAATTTACAGTAAAAGTGGGAAGCAAATTTAGGGAAATTGATAGGTGACCGCTTGATAGAGGTTTGACTGTACCTAAGTGTAATATGCTCTTTCAGCTCGTTCTAACAAAATTTTTCAAAACCGAACTGTTTTCGTGTTTACCGAAAGTTGATCCCGTGATCAACTAATGCAAAAAGGCCTGACTATTGCTGCTGACGTTTAAAATTGCCAATCAAAAGCCATTGTAATATTGCAAATATTGCAACAGTTTTATCAAGAATACTTACTAAAACTAGTCTACCCTTGGCAGCGTTTCTCCATGTGTCAGTGAATAGGCTCAAGTTTAACGAAGACGACGGTGACGGCGACGACAACGTCAAAAAAGTAATTTGTTAAATAAGCAAACGTGCATGATCCTTGTTTTTTCTGTACGTTTCGCTGCCGTCACTGCACGACCACGATGTGAAATTTCTTTATACGACGTTTTATGGAGTTTGGTCGCGAAGAATTCAATTCCCGGGAAATTTACCTACAAATAGCATTTTGGACGAGTTGGAATGATCGCATTAATGAAAAACACGAGTTCTTTTTTAATAGTCATGTTTTCGAACGAGTTTGATCCTTTCCGGTCTTCATTGCTCCTCCATCTTGTCAAGATGTTTTTCCTGGCATTTCTTTACCTTTTGCCTCCGTTTGAGGAAGAGTCAGCGCTATTGATTAAAAGTTTCCTTTGTCCAGCCAAACCGCTCCTTTCAAAAGAACGTTTGAACGCTGTAATTTCGATAACCGATGAAACGATCTTGCTTCTAAATTGTAGATTGGGTTTAAACTCATGATACCATTTTTCTTTAAGAAAATGTTTGAAGCGCTCCTGTCCCGAATATAGGTGGCGGGGCAAATCGAAAAAAAAAAACTTTTCGTTGTTCTTGTGAAGTACGTCATTTCTTGGTGGACATGATGGGTGCGGGACTTGGTGGAGAAGAAAAGACTTTTTTTTTTCAGGGGAAATCTTAAAAACTTATAACAAGCTGGTTAGAGAACAATAACCTCTCAAAATGATAATCTGTATTCGAAAGTACGTTTTTTAATAAACTGTTAAACTAATGTGCGTATGAATCGCTCTCCAATGGGTGGCTTTCGTCACAAACAAAGAAATATTTCTTCATCTTATTCATCTGCTTAATGAAAATATTAAACAGACTCTATATAAAACGGATATACAGCTTATTTAACAAAATGAAACGTATGAGTATTAGTGGGCGATGACTTTTCACTGAACTTTAAACAGTTTTTTCACTGACCTTTTATTAATGAGAAACAATCGATGTTTACGTTCGCTTTAGTTTTTTTGCGAACCATCGACATCGTTCTCTTGATTTTCAACCTTTTTCCGCTTTTCGCGGAAAGAGGAAGAAGGAATTTGGAAGAAATCAATCACAACGAAAACCACTGACCACAACTATTACAAAAGTCAGGCGTAGAGTGTCAAATTGATCGCTTTGCTTGCTTTGCAGCATACTTACTTTTCATCTTTTCCGAAAGAAAATGCATTTCAAAGTCTTGAAGAAAACTTATGACTATAAACTGGAAAACAGAATTCCCTGACTTCTCCCTAACCTTGAAAAATTTTCGTTTTTCCCTGACTTTTCCCTGACAGTGGTAACCCTGTCGTACGAGTTCCTCCGGTGAGGCACACACGCGCTGCCAAACTAAGACAACCGGGTTTTTTGGGAAAAGTGTCTCAACGTTTTTGTGACTGGCTGTAGACAGGCAAGTAGCTTCATGTGCGCGCTTTTCGTGCTCTATATTGCGATGTTTAATATTCTAAATACGGCACCCAGAAAAGAGCCAATCAGTGAAGACAAGGCGACTGCCACTAGCTCAAGAAAACACCTGCTCTTAAAACCTTAAAAGACTGAGACATGTTGGAAAGAGCAATATAGTGACATGTTTATGTGGAATAGCCAACATGGCTGAACAACTACAATTTCTGGTGAGTATTAGCAATTTTCCGTACTCTGCTTTGTACTCGGTTTGAAATAGTACTGGTTATTTGGCAACACTGGGGCCGTCTCAGTTAAGAATTACTAAATCGAAAATGATCAAAGCAATTCTCACTATTACTTCCTCTTTTTGCGGTTGAGAAATAGATAAGAACGTGGACTCTGGAAAGTTGCCCAAAATTTGAATGTTCGGTAATTTAACTATTGCCTCACTGATCCAAAGACAGCTAAGATATACAGTTGTGGATTTTTCGATTATCACTGATAGTTTAAAAGGAAGCAAATAACGTTAATGTACGTCTGCAGACATCACGACAGTCTCCTTTCTGTTAGCGAGATAAGCGATTCCGTTAAATTGAAATGTATTTTTTAATTATATAGATACTGTTCTTATAAGGTTATCATATACTTTTTCGGTCAAGCATGATTGCGTTATGACTCTTTGCGTGAACATGAAAGACCATTTTTGTTACCACTATACTATTCATGACGCTTGAAATGGGCTGATATTTTTCCGGTATGAATTTTGCAACTGAGAAGTACAGTTGTTGATTTAATTGATATCATGTTGCAAGCTATGCAGCACAGCCATTTCATTAAATGGATTTCGGTTCATTACCCATTCAATTATCCAATGTTTTTGCAGTTTTTGTATATTTTTTGCGTGAATAGCTCACAAATGGGACCAGTTCTCACGATTTTTTTCCTCTTTGTTTAATTCCCACTGCTATTCTTCAATCATAGTCCTTTGCCTATTCACGAGTAAGTATACAATGAAAATGTTCACTTCTAATCTATCAGTCCCTTTTATTATTTTATCTGTTTCTCTGTACTACCCAGGTCTAGGAGAACGATTGCGCAGGTTCAATGGGTACTAATCTTTTCAGACCATTCTTCTTCCAGTTGGCTATTGAAGACATACTGCTCTTGTTGCAGACCACGCTTCTGGTTAACGCAAAAGACGCCTGTATGACTAATGCATACCATTTCAACCGTGGGACACCGAAGGGACACGGTTAAAAACCACGCCCTTCGTGGTCACGTGATTTGCAACGTCACAGCTCGAAAGCCTTTATTCTGCTTTGACGCCTGCCGACTGGAATATTGGTGTATCTCTTTCAACTTCAAACAAAGCACAGACCAGCATAACTGCCAACTGAACGAAGAAAACAGATATACTAACTTCGATGCTTTGGAATTTGCAGAGGGTTGGCAATACTACGATCTGGTTATTGACTACAGCAACATAAGGGTATGGGTAAATATACTTCTATTAAACACAACACTTTTTACTTCACTGAAGAATAAAAAATGACGCTCATTAATGACGTTTAACAATAGAGCGATTTTTGTAAGACCTTGAGATGAAAGCGCGCGAACAAAACAGAAACAGCAAGCGAACGGAAATAGAGCGATTTGATTGGTTTATCGAACGGATAAAAACGCGCGTGGCTTTTGGTTGATTAAGCGAACGCTCGGGTTAAAAAAACGTTACGCCCTAGAACTTTCTTTTTAAAAGTGAACCGATACTTCGCTTTGACGTCATACTGCAGCACGATTGGCCAATTTACCACACACTTACCGAAACCATTTTTCTAGGTCATGCGAAAATCGCTCTACTATCCTAGTTTGTTTTCTAATAACAAACGTGATTATAAGGTTTTGCAAGGTTAATTTCTGGCCTTCCTCTTTGAATTGGCATAATTTATTTAGGCCTGGAACGTCCCTTTGTTTAAAGAAGTCCCTCGTAGAGTATAACACAAATGATACTTTGATACTAAGAGAAATTATGCTCAATGAATCATGAATTCTTACGTACTAATATCCCCGTTGCTTTCATACAGGATTCTGACAAAGTTCCGGCCATGAGGTCTGATTCAGATTGCTAGTGCATTAAATACGCGGTAATACATGGCGTTCGGACTCGTGCTAGTACACCTACACCACTAGCTACGTATTATGGTTTCTGCTTATCAGCAACGACATTTTTATTGACATCTGTTCGGTGTGACTCCAGAGAAATTAAATAAACTTTTAAAAAAATGTTGCACATGTTGTCCACAATGATTTGAAAGACTAAACAGGTTACATTGGTCACCGTGACTGATTTGTAAATCATTTGTCACATTCACGCGCCTTTCTGAACCACAGAGTAAGAGTGACCCCCAAGCCATTTCTGCGGGAGCTTGTGCATGGTTTCCCATTCTGGATAAAGTGGGAATCTGATTTCGATTTAAAGGACTTATGCTAAGAAGACAAGACCACATTTATAATTCAAAAATATTTGATAACAACGTTTTGTAGCTATACCTGCTATTTAGGTCGAGGAATTTTATGCTCAGCTTTTTTTCAGTCTGATCCTCATGATTGTCAGAACAGCTGCTGCGAAAGCAATCCTTGCCTTAATGGAGGAATCGAGAGGAACGTGTCGTGAGTCTTGTAACGTCATCGGCAGACGTTTCACGTGTAAATGTGGTCCTCACTCTTATGGGAAACTCTGTGAAGGTAGTTATAATACATTTTATTTGTTTTGCCTTAAATTGACCACCAATATACTACAGGGAGTATAAGCTTTGCTACAACGATTTCTGGGGTTGTTTGGGTGGACAAGCGTTACTGAGTTTTGATTGCTGGATGGTATCCAAAGGCAACCACTCACCAATCATGGCATAATAGACCTTTGTCACGCGGCGGCCATTTTGTCCCAAGAGATTAAAAAAGCTTTGTATTTGCGCGGCAAGCCTCGTTCTCACTGCAAAGCTAGCCGTGCAAATACAAAGCTTTTTTAATCTCTTGGGACAAAATGGCCGCTGCTTGACAAAGGTCTATTGTCTAGCCAAACAATCCCAAAAACTTTGTGCCATTAGCTTGCACCCATTCTCCTAGTGTACAAAATGTATTGTAAGGGAATGTCAATTTCAAAAACCAAAACGACGACGACGACGGCGACGGAGAGGAACGGAGAATAGAGCTCAAGAGAAGGGGTTGGTTGATGTTCTTCACACTTTACACTTTACACCTTTAAACGATTTATCGGGTTTACCTCAGTGTTAGTACCTGAATGTGAACTAATTCTTTGTTTTGCATCTTTTGTTTTCCTAGGTTCTAATTTGTTGACTTCTTTGTTTTCTTTGTTTTACGGCACCCGTGAGTTTAACAGGTTCTTACACAGAGGATGAGCCGATTTATCTCTCTTGTGTAACTGAATGGTTATGGTACTTAACTGAAGTGGCCCAAAACCTTCTCTCTCTATGCCTCCAAAACATGTATACATGTTCTAATCTTTTATCTTTTATTATTATTTTTAAAGAAACATGCACCCCACCTGACTGGGTTTATTTCAATAACTCTTGCTTTAAAGTGTTCAAGGAAAAACTAAACTGGTTTGACGCACATTGGTCTTGTACCAGCAACAAAAGTACCCTTACCTCAATTCACAGTGCAGAGGAGAATAATTTTTTGCGCAAAACGGGCCAAGCTTCAACGCCTTCTTCGATTTCGTCTGCCTGGATCGGACTGTTCAACCTAAACAGTACAGAACGTAGCTATCAGTGGGTAGATGGCTCCATGGTGGACTTCAGAAACTGGAATGTTAAAGAGCCAAATAATGCTCACAGTGGTGAAAACTGCACGGAACATTATGTGACGAGGAACCTTGGAAAATGGAACGATGAATCGTGCTATTCTAAGAGAGCATACGTTTGTGGCAAGAAATTGAGTCCTTAACTGCTTGGCAGGCGCGGCGGTGATGATTGAAGAACAAAAAAGCCGTAGAAAAAAATTAATAATAAGTGAATTCTTTCCAATTTTGTTCTTAAAAGATACTGGCCGTTTTGATCACTAAACGTTTTGATAGATGTACGATTTGTATGGAAACTATGAACATCCTGACTATTTGAAGAATAGACTAGTACACAAAGTTTCCGTGATCGCTTTGCACAATAAAAAAAAAACGGTAGGCTTTAAGGCTTGCTACACTAACAGTAAATGTGTCCCAAAAAGATTTAGCCAGCGAGGCGGACTCTCTAATTATTGCGCGACTTAAGACCCATTGGAACGGCTCGGAAAAAAAAAGACGAAGGGCCCTATCTCTAAGTGAATATCATTCTGTCGCCGTCTCAAAGTGCTCGAGGAATGATATCTAAGCGCTTTACGCTCGCAATAGATTATTAAATTTTGTTCATTGAACCAATATTAAGGTTTGAAAGCCGGCTATGATTTTTTACGTTTCACTCAGCAGATAGTCGCTATAACGTTTTTATTTTCATTTTTTTTTTGCAAGCAAATTGAAATCAGGCAAAAAATTTCCACAAAACCACTGAAAATCTTCATTCATTAGATGATTATTGCTGTCTATGTTTATGTTTAAATCAGTATTTTGTGGCATTAATTAATTAAAAGAAGAATTCAGAAGCTCCACTTGAAGTTACGCTCTAGTTTTCGTAGCGGAATTGATAAATTCAACATTACAACTGCACCAAAAAAAGTCTTCGATTTGTAAAAAAACAGCTTTCTTTCTTTGCATGATGACTCCCACGTTTGCTATATATTCCACGCTCATCTTGCACGAAACTAATAACGAAAACAAATATAATTCGGCTATTTATGGTTTTTTATCAAACCTTTTAAAGGAGCTGTCAGTATCATGACGTAATGAGATTTATCAAAACTTCCGTCAAACGGTGGTAACTGTCACCAACTGACTGATAACTAACTAAATAACAGTTCAAATAATTTTAAGTTGGACTTGGCGGAATACAAATTTCTGACCACCGAATTGACACTTAAACAAGTAATTTACCTCGTGCGCGGCTGGTTTTGACATCCCAGGCGGCTTTCATAGTTATCTTTCCTGCATTGAAGCTGTGAAAGACGGACAGCACGTTTATGTGAGAACGTCTTGTTTCTCTTTCATGAACAACCTTTCCCAGTTTTCGCAACCAAAGCTATCAATTTTTGAATGTGGCGCGGAGTAACGTTTTGATTTGAATAATAATTTCTGATCCGATTTTCTTACTGCACGTGTCTATGTGGCAAGAACCAGGGTTGTTTACCACATACACCTCAGGGCATTTGGGACTTGCAAGCATTAAATAGCATTTCAGATATACCTAATTGCAATAACGTTGTCTTAGAAAAATGAAAAAAAGGAAAAAGCCAAATAGGAATTAATTAGGCTAATAAGCCTAAACAGTTCATATGCAGCATCCACACATGGACGTCCTATTTGCCTGTTGGAATTTGCTATTGTTTTAAAGCTGAAAAACAATCAAAAAAATTCCAGCGGAGAAATGCAGCAGCGGCAAATGAATCCACCCTGAGAATGTGGCTTAATTAGCCTAATTAATTCCTATTTGGCTTTTTCCTTTTTTCATTTTTCTACGACAACGTTACTGAAATTAGGTGTAAATCCTCTGAAAATGTATTGAGTGAGTGAACCGATTATTATATTTGGACGCAAAGGGAAAACTGGCAAAGTCGTGAAATCTTTCTTCTGTAAAGGAAACATGACAGGCTCTTGCTTTTTACACACAAAATAATTGAAGCCCGGATCAATATTTTACAGGAATACCGCTTTAATGCAGCTCAACAATAAAACTGTATCAATATAACGAGTTCTCAAAAGTAAACCCTTTGATACAACAGCGACTCTTCATTCAGTTCAAAACGCGTTTTTTATTTTTCGAAGAGGGAGGGCCTTCCCTTCTTAGTCTATTTTTTTAAAAATATTTCACCTGTAATCCGGGGGTAATCCCTTTAATGGCCCACACGGGGCGGCCCCACCCGAAAGGGGTACCTTTTTCAGGATTCAGGTATATGAGGGAAGGTATTTCACAAAGCATATGAAATGGTAGGGAAATCTGTCATTTCGGTCAGTAAAAAGGCCCAAAAGAGCTAACAGATGCATTTTATGGCTGTGAAGGAGTCGAGAAAACATTCTAGTTTTGTGATTTATTCATACTTTTAAGACGGTGCATTTACGGTAGTTAAAAGGATAGAATTCTAAACAAGGTATATGAAAGGGGTACCATTTCTTTCCAAAAATAGTACCTAAAAGGTTGAGGGGTTGGACCTCGGGGCGGAGCCTCCCCGCATAACACTTCTTGAGTACCCCACTGCCCGGCCTTATAACCTTGGCCCACAGTAAAAGGAATTAGGACTTTGCTGGTATTTAAGAGACCGGGGATAGTTGGCGCACGTTTGCGCATGGCGTTGCTGTTAAAGGCCTTAAAGGCTTTCCGAGGACGAAAAGCCCTCAAAATACCTACCTTGTATAGAGGACAGATTTGACACTCCTCACCTACACTCTCCCCCTGATCCGACATTCAAACTAAATTCTCACCTTGGGACAAATTATAGGGTCCGGGGAGGGGTAGGTAGGTTGGCAGTTTCCCACAATGTTAAACCGACTCTGTTCCTCAAGGTCTGTTTTTAAAGATTTTCCCAGAAAACTGGAGCCATAAAAACTTGCACAAAAAAATAATAGCCCCGCGCCGCCGTATTTACTTTCTGTATCTTGCCCGCACAAAGAGAGGTGGGATAAGCGAGCACAATGGACTCCCCACTCGAGAAAACTAGTGCGAGCGTCCTTAACTGTGCTACAATTAGTTGCAAAAAGGCTCGCGGCACCAAAAATGTTTAAGCCAAAAGTTATCTTTAATCAGACCTCGCCCAAATTTCTTCCCCTTCAACGCGATCAGAGTTGTACGATTCCAAGATCGTATTCTATCATAACAGACCACAGAAATGAACTGGGGAGAGGAGGAAAATCTCATGTACTCGTAAGAATTCTTCAACTGAAGTGCACAAGCACTGCCAAAGAAGACAACCAGGGTTTTGGGGAAAACTGCCTCAACGTATTTCTAATTAATTGGTTTTAACATACTCGTAGCAAGTGGCCTATGTGAACTTCTCCCTGACCTTTTTATTTGTTTTCTTTTTTTTCATATTCTAAACACGGCACCCAAAAACGAGCATATCAATCAAGACAAGTCGATTGTCCCCAGGAACAGAAAACACCGTGCAATAATAGTGTCGCAATTTGTGTTAATAATTATCGCAATTTGTAGTAGACCTTGTTGTACTTTGAAATGCATTTTGTAATAGATTAAGCTCTTGCAATTCGTAATTAAAANAAACTGGAGCCATAAAAACTTGCACAAAAAATAATAGCCCCGCGCCGCCATATTTACTTTCTGTATCTTGCCCGCACAAAGAGAGGTGGGATAAGCGAGCACGATGGACTCCCCACTCGAGAAAACTAGTGCGAGCCTCCTTAACTGTGCTACAATTAGTTGCAAAAAGGCTCGCGGCACCAAAAATGTTTAAGCCAAAAGTGATCTTTAATCAGACCTCGCCTCATTTCTTCCCCTTCAACGCGATCAGAGTTGTACGATTCCAAGATCGTATTCTATCATAACAGACCACAGAAATGAACTGGGGAGTGGAGGAAAATCTCATGTACTCGTAAGAATTCTTCAACTGAAGTGCACAAGCACTGCCAAAGAAGACAACCGGGGTTTTGGGGAAAACTGCGTCAACGTTTTTCTAATTAATTGGTTTTAACATACTCGTAGCAAGTGGCCTATGTGAACTTCTCCCTGACCTTTTTATCTGTTTTCTTTTTTTTTTTCATTTTCTAAACACGGCATCCAAAAACGAGCATATCAATGAAGACAAGTCGATTGTCCCCAGGAACAGAAAACACCGTGCAATAATAGTGTCGCAATTTGTGTTAATAATTATCGCAATTTGTAGTAGACCTTGTTGTACTTTGAAATGCACTTTGTAATAGATTAAGCTCTTGCAATTCGTAATTAAAAGAATTCCATAGCATTTTAGTAATAAACTTTTTTTTACAGTGATTCAACTTTCTTTGTTAACATTAATATATTGTTCAAAATATGGGCAGTACCCCAAACCTAAAGCACGTAACTTACAAAAATTTGGAAAAATTGCTTATATCTCCGCACATTCTAAACGGTTAAATTAACTTGATTGCCTCAGTAATTTATTTAAATTAAATTTTGCTGGTTATTATATATGACTTACATAATTCTGACTCATGATTATACCTGAGACTTTATGATTACACTTGAGGGGTCTGCTTTCATAGACAATGGTCACTCAAGTTGTTATTGGGCTTGTAAGGGGTTACAGACTCACAAGGGGTTAAAAGGGATACTGGGGTTACTTGGGGTTACAAAGGATTACAAGCAGTTACAGGGGATTACAGGGGGTTACAAGGGCTTTCAGGGGGTTACAGAGGGTATAAGGGGTTGCAGGGAGTTATAGGTGGTTACAGGGGGTTAAATGGTGTTTCAACGGGTTACAAGGGATTACATGGGTTTACAAGGGGTTACTAGGGGTTGCCGAGGGTTCCAGGAGGTTCCAAGGGATAACAAGGGGTTGCCGGGGAATTCCAAGGGGTTTACAGGGGCTTACAAGGGATTTTATGGGCTTACAAGGGGTTACCGAGCGTTCCAGGGGGTTCCAGGGGCTTACAAGGGGTAACGGGGGGTATAAGGCATTACAGTTGGTTACAAGGGGTTATAGAGGGTTCCAAGGGCTTCCAGGGGCTTACATGGGGTTCCAAGGCAGTTGCAAGGGGATACAGGGGATTACAAGGAATTACATGGGATTATAAACAGGATTACAAGGGGTTTCAAGGGGTTACAGGGGGCTACATACATACATACATACATACATACATACATACATACATACATACATACATACATACATACATGTTTTATTTATTTGGAGTCTTATACAACAAATAGTATATCAACTATTTCCAAATACCTGAAATTACAAACAACAAAAAAATGCCTAACCATATATGGCTAATAAGTTATTAATTAATTAAGTCCTGGAGTATTTACTTTTTGCCGTCTTCCCCTTTCCTTTTTTCAAAGCATTGGAATAGATGTTTTACTATTAGTTTTTGTATTTTAGCATTTCCGCTAGGAGGGTTTATTAGAAACGTAAATATTTTGTTAGGTGACATTCTGTTTATTTTTATTCTATATTCTTTTTCCAAATAATCTAGTAACGAACATCTTTCTTCCTGGTAAGCAGGGCATATATTTAGAAAATGGTATTCTTCCTTAATGGGGTTACAGGGAGTTACAAGGCGTTACAGGGGGTTACATGGGGTAACGGGGGGTTAGAAGGGGTTACATGGGGTTAAAAGAGGTTACAGGGAGTTACATGGCGTTAGAGGGGGCTACATGGGGTAACGGGGGGTTAGAAGGGGTTACATGGGGTTAAACGGGGTTACAGGGGGTTACAGGGGGTTAAAGGGGGTTGCAGGGGGTAACAGGGGGTGAGGGGGGGTACAAGGGGGTGAAAGGGGTGAAAAGGGGGTACAAGGTGGTGCGAGGGGTGACGAGGAGTTAGATGGGGGTAAAAGAGTG